>BQKN01067049.1:213435-234659 GCA_022839385.1 Asparagus kiusianus | reverse complement strand
TCTGATGCTAGGAGTAAGAGAGATAAATGGGTGGGACTATTATGGTAATCAACCACCTATAGTTAGTCTTAACCTAACCAGGATTGAGGGTTTTAAATGGTAAAACTAACAAAGAGATTTACATATATACCAATATATTAATGCAATTTGAGGGATTAACATCAAAATATGAACATTGGAGGGTCTAATAACATAATATCTATGATTTAAGGGGTTAATATCTAAAAACCCTTAATTAATGACACAGGGATCTCCAAACGTAAAACATCACCAACATCGTGAAGCAAGTGAGATCATTATTCATATTCAAAACAGTCACCTCGTCGAAGTGGTGAGGGCTTCTCTGGGGCAATTCACAGCCACTAAGCTCTTGATCACCGTGGGTTGCAGCAAACGAGAAAAGGCTTGAATTGAGTAACGTCATTGTTGGGACTCCTATAAAATTTCCGGTGCTAGTGAAGTTCTTCAATAGAAGTGTTGGATTCCAATGGGTTGAGGTGTTCTGTTTAGAGCCCTTTTTTTTGTGGCGGTGTTGTGGGGAATGGGAGGAATTTTGGGATAATTTCTTCATGGCCTTGGATAATTTATCGACTAGGTTCTCATTGGAGAAGTAGGATCTATGATTTGAGGAGGAGGATGGTGATGAAGAAAGGTTGGGGTTTTTTTTTTTTTTTTGAGGGGACGTAGGAATATAAGGATAGCATGTTGTTTAGCTATTCAATGAAATGTGCCAACAAGAATGTGCAGTTGACGGCAACTTTTGATGATTTGCTGGCTAATTTATGCAAAGAAGGGGATACAAACGGTTTACAGACTTGACCCGGATGCTGAAAGCTTATACATACATGCATAACTTGAGGATTGACCCTAAATGTGTTTGCAAATAATTGTGTCATCATCATACTGTTATGTGAGAAAGAAAAGAAAGCAAATGATGCATATGAGTTGCACGACGAACTGGTTGAGTGAGGCTTAGAAGCAGATGTGTAGAGTTACGATAGGATGGATCCTTGCTCTACATTGTAAACTCCATAGGACAAATAAAGCGCTTAACCTACTAGTGAGGTTTAGAAGCAGATTTGTAGAGTTATGATAGGATGGATCCTCACTCTACATTGTAAACTCCATGGGACAAATAAAGCGCTTAACCTACTATGAAGGCTTCCTGATAAATATATGTATAATATGTTGATCAAGATGCTAGCGGGGTTGGGAGGATTGATCGTGCAGTGGAGTTATGTTGTGATAGTAAGTAGGCATTCTTTGTAAATTCATTTCTTTTCTCTGATCAGCTCAGGCTGTGATTTGATAATAACTCCTCTTGTTTGATGCCACAATTACACGGAGCAGACACATGCATGCTTACTCTCCTCACTAGGATACAAATAAGGATACAAAACCAATTTCATGAGGATACTTTTCACCTCATAAATCGATGAAAACTTCTCTTATTTGAGAATTACGATTCCATGATCAAAACAGTAAAAATACTTAGTAGAATACTATAATAATTTCTTGTAGATACATTTCACCTAATTTCCTATAGGTAGCGTCTGATACCTTGAAGTATATTAGCATAATATTGTTTTCATACTGACCCCTCCTACTCAACAATTTGCAAAAGAAAAAGATTCTACATCAGGTTTTAGTTTAAGTAGAGTCAAGACAAAATAAAAACATATAACAAAAATTAGTTTATACTACCGTGATATTCGATGTCTGAGAACAAATGTGAAGAAAATGAATGCGCAGAACCATGCAGCCATATCTATTCCAATTGCTAGAAAAAAACTTGCACACCTTAGGTATATAACGGAGCACCGTTTGTTGTCTATAACGAAATGGATTGCCGGTCCAAGTGATTGCATTGTTGATGATGAAGGTACAAACGCAACAATCTGTCATTCCATTATGACAAGTAGTTAGCAATAATAGAGCAAAAAGAGTAACAATTTCTAATAGATACATTTCACTTAGATTTCCTACAAGTAGCGGCTGATACCTTGAAGTTTATTAGCATAATACCGTTTTCATACTGACCCCTCCTGCTCAACAATTTGCCAAAGAAAAAGACTCTACATCAGGTTTTAGTTTAAGTAGAGCCAAGACAAATACAAATACATATAAAAAAAATTAGTTTATACTACCGTGAGATTCGGTGCCTGGGAACAAATATGAAGAAAATAAATGCGCAGAACCATACAGCCACATCTACTCCAATTGCTAGCAAATACATAATGGAGCACCGTTTGGTGTCTATAATGAAATGAATTACCGGTCCAAGCGATTACATTGCTGATGATAAATATACAAACACAACAATCTGTCGTTCCATTACGACAAGTAGTTAGCAATAATAATAAACTCCTTTTGCTCTATTATTGCTAACTACTTGTTGTAATGGGACAGATTGCTGTATTTGTACATTTATCATCAGTAATGCAATCACTTGGACCGGCAATCCATTTCGTTATAGACACCAAACGGTGCTCCGTTATGTACCATAAGGAGTGTAAGTTTTTTTTAGCAATTAGAGTAGATATGATTGCATGGTTCTGTGCATTCATTTCCTTCATATTTGTTCTCAGGCACCGAATCTCACGGTAGTATAAACTAATTTTTTTGTTATATGTCTTTGTATTGTCTTGGCTCTACTTAAACTAAAACCTGATGTAGTCTTTTTTGCATGAACCATAACAAGAGAGACCAGGTAGACACGATGTAATTATGCGTTTTTATCATCAGAACCACGTAAAAGCAGAACATGGCTAAGCTCCAAATAGCTCCAATAAGTGTTCCCAAAATCATAAACCTTTATAGACAAAACAAATTAGTCAACTTAGTTACATATTCATAAGCCCTTTATCATTCAATTGATACAAAATAATTGCAAAGAAGTGTCTACATAAGCCAACAAACTTTAGTGGAAATTATATCTAAATTTATATTCTAGATTATACATGATTATCTATTAGCTTAAGAGTTTGATAATGATTAATAGTGAGAACTACATTTGCATACAAATTCTGATTCACATAGAATGCATTCTTTTATTGACCGGGCTTAAATGCACAGGCTGACCGATTGTGACTCTCTTTACTTTATTTGCTACAAGCCAATTTGTAATGTTAGCATTTTTATCCTCTATCATTAAAGGGGATATAGCCAAAGAACTCCATTTGGAGTTTTCTACCTTTTTTGTTTTTTCCCTGCCAGAGAATTGCATATTTTTCTTTGCCTGACATCTTCCAAGACTTAGTAGAATCAAAAAGGATATCAATGTCTAATGATCATTATTAAAGAATATGAGAAATCATTTTTCCTACTGCTTGTTGGAGTTTGCTAATACTCTCTTCTATAATCACTTACGAACATTTACGAACATGGTGCTCCTCAAACAAGCATATGGTCCTCTCCATGTTCACATTCTCGTATATTATATGTCCAAGTTCAGACCTCTCTTCTAGTTGTTAGAACTCATAGAACAAAGTAGTATCTTTGTGTTTAATGTCAACATTCTAATATACTTATCTATTCTAAATAGGACTTCTTGCCCTATTTCTACTTAAAAAAACATTTTTATTTTCTAAAACCAAAAAATAACTATCATGTTATTATTTTTATGTCAAAAATACGCTGAATAAAATTTTTTTACAATTAAATAAAGATATAAATCACTATAACTAAAAAATAATTTTAAATAAAAATTATAATCTCACAACCTTTGTCTTCTATACTCCATATCAAACCTTTGTCTAATCCGTACCCCTTTTCAATGTTCTGGATTTTGATTTTCAACTTACATTAGGTATAGGATGAAATCTTTTTTTGGAACGAATCAAATGTTAGAATTATAATATACACACATTATTAATATATATACTTCTTAAAGAAAACAACTTTATCAAATATTTTTTAACGAGTTAAGAGGACGAATTTTTATTACTCTTATAACAAGTCCTTTAGTCGCAATTACTAACACTATACGACTTTGGAGAGAAAGTACTGGAAAAAGAACTCCAGGAGTAAAACATACTCTTAAGAGAAGATTTGTGAGTAGCAAACATAACCTACAAAGAACCATTTCCGCCCAACTTCTTTTTAAATAATGTCAATTGCATGCATGGAGACCAAATAAAGCTCATAATTTTGTAGCGAGCGAGGTGAGGTTCCAATATTAAAAGAAACACGATAAAAAAAAGTGTCTGCAACTTAAATCGGTGAATAAATGGACATGCAGAAACATATACAACACAAGCAGCATAAATGATTGCAAGACCACAGAGCAAATAATAAAAGAAGACATACCCAAAAACTAGAGTTGCGTGTTATCGGAGCGGATACGGTTCGAATATGGCACTTATCATATCTATATCCGGTTTTTATAAACGGATACGGATATTAGATTATCGTCGGTAAAAAAAACTTTAACCATATCCGCACTCATCGGAAACGGATACGGTTCGGATATTAGAGAATCGGATCGGATACGATCACAGATATGAAACCAATATTTGACAAAGCTTGTCGATGACACTTATAATCACAAATTGACAAAGCAAATCTAACAAATCAAGGCAAAATTGAAGTAGAATATGATACTTATAATCACAAATTGACAAAGCAAATGTATGTAAAACCAAGTTCTCTGGGCTCTGGATCAAACGCACACACAGAATCACCTAAGTTTACGCTCAAAACACATTTTCAGCCAACCTCTCAGTTTACATGCCAATAAACTAAACATGATCAATTTTCACCAATTTGTTGTCTCCTGAACTTTAGTAAAGAGAAGTTGGTAATCATTCAGTTCATCATTCACATTGCTTAAATCAAAAAAATTAGCCCATTAATAAATAAACATTCCATCCAAAACTCCAACTTCATCTGACAATCAAAACAAAATCTAATAATAATAATAGTAATAATAACTAGATTTATGATGCGTTGTCCTCATCCAAAATCACATCTTTCCCCTCTTTCCTTCAAAAAAATCACTCCAATAATTCATCCAGAATCCAAAATCGAATATTTCACCCAAGAAACAAACAAATAGGAAATAACAAAAATCCAACACCCAAAAACTCCTCACCTTCTTCTTGACATCCTTGACCCGACTCTTGAACGCAGCAGCGAGCAACCTCGGGAGCCGATCAGACTCCGACGCCTCCACGTGCGAGGGCCAGACCCCAGGAGTCCAGGAGTCTTGTAACAGAGGAAGAGATGCCGCCCGTAGATCTGGACCGTGTCCACGAGCGAGGCCTGGCCCATCTCGGCCCGCTGAAACCCTAACTCGGCATCGTTGTGGGTTGTCTGATTTGACGCGACGACGCGGGATCTGACGACGCCGGAGAACTGGCCGCGACGACGCCGGAGAAATTGAGAGGGAGGCTGGAATCCAATGGAGGCTAGGGTTTTGTACCATGTTACTTTTGTAGTTGGGATTTGGGTTAGCGGTTACGGGTTTAGAATTTTGATACTACCCGAATCTTTATGGTTATTAAATTGCGGATATCCATATCCGCAACTCTCATATTCGTATCTGAATCTGCATCCGAAAAAATCCAAAACCGGATCCATATCCCAAACCGTATCCGTCTGGTTTTAAAAATAGCTTGCTATATCCGAATCCGTTCGAATATGGATGATGATCAGTTCGGATAAATCCAATGTATATAAATATCATGTAAATGTGATCATCAATGTATATAGAGTTCTCCTCAATACAAATTTAACATAGTATCAGAGCACCAAACCAGAAATTAATTTGAATCCTACCACTAGTTGTTGCCGCCCGCCAGCGCTCGTAGTCACCGTCGTGGTCGGATCAATCGTCGTCGTCGTCGTCGCCCTTCGATCTCGAATCATCAGCTGGTCCTGCCCTTGTCGATTCAGGTCGTCTTCATCGTCGATTCAGGTCGCTATCAGCTACCCTCATCGATTCAAGCCATTGTCACCATCATCGCCATTTATTCAGCTGTCATCATCGCCATCCAAATCTCAGTATCAGGTCTTCATCTGATACCAGGCCTTCAGCAGCTGATACCTATGGTTCTCAGCGGTTCTCAGCCGCGGGAGATCTCCGCTTGATTTCAGCCCCAATCTTTGCTCGATCTCAGCGAGATCTATCTCCAGCATCACCTCTGAAAAATCGCATCTCATCTGCAGTTCGAGCTCGCCTCTTATCTCCTCTCGCGTTGAGCTCCAGCTCCAGCTCCAATCTCCGCTCCTTCTTAGCATTGATCTTTCCTCAATCTCCTCTGATCTCCGCTCGATTTCCTCTCTGCCGCCTTCTCGACCTTAGCCATTTTTGAGATCGAGAGCAGGGGAGACTAAGTTTTTAGGGCTGGCTTGAGATCTTTTTCAGGAGTGGGCTCGCTTTGAGTTTCCAGGCCCATTTTGAGGCCCATATTTTATCTAACAGTATAAAAAATCAAATCAAAATAAATAAAACAAAAATAATCAAAAATAAAATCAAAAATAGAATAAAAATGTACAAGAAATTCTCTCGTTGTCCTTCTAACAGTACATCTAATTCCTCTCGGCAACTCTACTATAGGCCATCTTATTGATAAATGTCGTAAGAGACCACCTCTTTCGACACTTGAGAAAACTCGACCTCCATTTGCACCGTCACTTGGGTCATATCTTTGGTTCTCCTTTAGAACTTTTATCTGAATCAAGAGTATTAGGAAATTTAAAATTCTCTACTTTATCAAACTGCACTGGATGTCGATTAGCTAAACAAATTACTCTACCATTTTCATCCAGTAATAAAATTGCTTTAGCCCCATTTGATTTGATTCATTCTGATATCTTGGGACCTGCCCCATTACCATCATTGTTCAGTTATCGATATTATGTCAGTTTCATTGATGACTATTCTCGCTACACCTGGGTATATCTCATACGTGCTCGTTCTGATATTTTAAATATTTATAAAGACTTTACAAATATGATTCACACCAAGTTTCATAAACGTATCAAGATATTTCGCTCTGATGGTGCCTGTGAATATACCTCTTCGGCAATGCAATCTATTTTAAAATCACATGCCACTCTCTCAATAGTCTTGTCCACACACTCATGAACAAAATGGTGTTGCTGAGAGAAAACATCGTCACATTCTCAACACCATTAGAGCTCTTCTGATATCAACATCAGTACCTCGATATCTTTGGGCAGAAGCACTTCCGACTGTTGTTTATCTTGTCAATATTACTCCATCTTCTGTATTAGCTGACACCTCTCCATATTTTTAACTTTTCAAGTCTTAGTTTCGCTATTCTCTTTTTCGTGCTTTTGGATGTGTCTGTTTTGTCCTGCTTCCAGCTCATGAATGAGATAAACTATCTCCACGCACTGCATGATGTATATTTCTTGGCTATAGCACCGTTCACAAGGGGTCTCGTTGTTATGAACCTACCACTTGAAGGCTCGTATTTTCCGTCATGCGACCTTATTTGAGAATATTTCTATTATACTACTTCATATTCATATCTCTCCTTTCTTCAACCCTCTTCATTACCTTCCACTACTATACCTGTATCAGTGTCACCTGTACTTTTGTCTGCTCAACAGACTCCCTCCTTTACTCTAATGGCATCTAACAATAATGCTATTGATTCATACACACCTCCTAAACATCCGTCTACTACATCCTCTTTGCAACAAGATACTCCTCCTAATGTCACATCTACATCTGTGTCAGCTTCTCCTGATGTGACTCCTCCCCCTCGCCGCAATCCTCCACGAGATCGTCATCCCACTGCTCGGTATGCTCAATGTGTCACTAGCACATATTCTTCTGAGTTTGTCTCTTCTCTTACTGCTATTAATTCTATATATGAACCTAACTCATATTCTAAGGCAATTAAGTATCCAAAATGGTAATAAGCAACAACAAAAGAGTTGGAGGCTTTTCGTTGGACTAATATTTAGGACCTTGTTCCTCTGCCTTCCGGTGTTAAACTGATAAGCTGCAAATGGATTTATAAGGTCAATACTCGATCTGACGGCTCTATTGAGTGGTATAAAGCTTGTCTTGTAGCTCGGGGATTCTCACAAGAGTATTGTATTGACTATGAAGAGACTTTTGCTCCTGTTGCAAAAATGACATATATGTGCACCCTCATTGCTGTTGTAGCTGCAAAACATTAACCTTTGTATCAAATGGATGATAAAAAAACCTTTCTTAATTGCAATCTGTCTGAGACAGTGTACATGCAGTCGCCTCCTAGTTTTCATGCTCCTCTAGGACATGCTTGTCGCCTTCGTCGTGCTATATATGGTCTCAAACAGGCTTCTCTGGCTTGGTTTGAGCGTTTATGTCAATCTCTTTTTCCTATTGGTTTCAGTGAAAGCCTAGCTGATTATGCTCTATTTTATCAGTCCTCAGTCTTCGGTACAGTCATTCTATTACTTTATGTAGATGACATAATAATCACTGGGAGTGATTCCTTTGACATTACCTTCTTAAAGCAACATTTTCAGAGTCAATTTGAGATGAAGAATCTAGGATCCCTTTGTTACTTCTTGGGTATTGAGGTTGCTTCCTCCTCTCGTGGCTATCTTCTCTCTCAGTAGAAGTACATATCTAATATTCTTGAGCGTGCTACTCTCAATGATCCTTCCATTGCTATCACTCCTCTCTCCACACCGATGAAAATGAACTTGAAGCTTCGACATGATGATGGTGATCCCTTACCTCAGCCTACTCGATTTCGGGAACTTGTTGGAGCATTGGTTTATCTTTCAGCAATACGTTCGGATATCGCTTATGCAGTACACATCTTGAGCCAGTTTGTTAGTAGCCCCAGTTCTAGTCACTATGCAGCTCTCATTCGGGTTCTTTGATATCTCCATGGTACTATAACCCAATTATTATTTTCCCCTCAGACTCTTCCTTGTCTCTTCGTGCATATTCTGATGCTGGATGGGTCGATGATGCAAACACTTGACGCTCCACAACTAGCTTTTGTATTTTTTTGGGTTCATATCTTATCTCTTGGCATAGTAAGCGTCAATAAGTTGTCTCTCATTCTAGTACGGAGTCCGAGTACAGGGCGACGGAAGACACCACAATTGAGCTCAAATGACTCTGCACTCTTCTGCGAGATCTCGATGTCTTTGTTACTTCTCCTATCACTTTATACTGTGATAATCAGAGAGCCATCTACATTTCTACAAATCCGATATTTTATGAGCGTACAAAACATATTGAGGTGGATTGTCATGTAGTTCGACAGGAGCATGTTGCTGAAAACATTACACTCTCATATGTTCCCTCTAAGAAACAAGTGGCAGATTTATTTACCAAGGCTCAAACCATTTCTGCATTTTGCTATTTCTTGTCCAAACTCTCAGTGTTTGATCCATCGTAAGTTTGAAGGAGGTGTTAGATAATACAAGCTACTAGCTACCCTATATCCTAGCCAACCACCCTATATCCTAGCCCGCCTCAGTCACCTCCTATGTGCCTACTACTAATTGTGTATATAAATATCATGTAAATGTGATCATCAATGTATATAGAGTTCTCCTCAATACAAATCTAACAAGGTAAAATTAAAGAAAATAAATGAGAAGGAAAATAAAAGTTTATTGTTTGGTGTGAACCAAAAACTAAACGAAAAGGAAACGGGAAAAAGCTAAACCAAAAGAATTCGGAGGCCGAAGACGAAAACGAAGACGAAGGATGACGATGACGTTTACCGAGAGTTGCCTTTAGCTTGGTTGCGTATGGGACCCACTAATGAATAATGAAATTGGACGCACGTGATAATTTCGGTTAATATGCGACCATTAGATAATGGATGGAACCGCAGATGTATCCATTGTCATGGGTAGACACCAGTAAATGACTCACATGAATAAAAAAATGATCTCATACAAAGAACCCCCTTAACATAAGCATGGGTAAACTACGCTAAACGCCCACAAGCTTTTAGTAATTTATCGTAAACCCTTACAAAGTTTCAAAATCGCACTAAATCCCCTAAATAAGTTTTGGAGTTCAATGAAAATCTCTTTGCTTTCCATATGCAACCCCAAAGCAAGGTTGGTTTTCTCTTTTTTATTTTTTGCATGGATTAAAACACTACAAGCTAAAAAAGAACCTCCTTCTTAAAAATCTATGTAACCCCTCAAATATGACTCTCCAAAGCATGACACTGAGAAAACGTTATTTTAGCAAAAATCACTAACCCCCTCACCCCACCCCTCTTTAAAGTGGTGTTTTTAAGAAGTTAAGCAGTATTATGGTCATTTTAAATAATGTCAATTGCATGTGGCACGTCGGATATCATGGTTTGGCTTTTTCTGATAAAGTTATTGG
Source organism: Asparagus kiusianus (assembly GCA_022839385.1). Classification (NCBI taxonomy): domain Eukaryota; kingdom Viridiplantae; phylum Streptophyta; class Magnoliopsida; order Asparagales; family Asparagaceae; genus Asparagus; species Asparagus kiusianus. The sequence continues at coordinate 224,323 of BQKN01067049.1, read as the reverse complement.
GGTTTAGTGTGATTTTGAAAGTTATGGGGTTTTGGTGTAAAATGTTGAATATGGGAATTTATTGTAATTTACCCTGAAATCATATATTAATTTTTTTTAAACTTGTCGAGTTATATTAAAAGTTGGTTTACATTTTGAACTTTATATAAATTCAGTATTTTGTTTATACTAATTTTTTTAATTAATTGTACTACTTTTTTATTTAAACTAAATTTAACTATTTGCATAAATTTTAAATTGATAATAAAATGTATAAATTCATTTTCTCAGTATGATTCTATTGACAATGACATATGCCCTGCAATATATCCTATCTACATAAAACAGAATTAAAATTTTAAAAGAATTTCAAATGAGAATTTATTATTATGAATCATTATACATAATAAGTATTTGTATTTTCTATCACATTCTTAAATACAAAGAATGGGAAAAATCACCATTTCATCATTTTACTACAAATTTTATTTTTCAGTTTCTTGCTATCCAAACATCATAATGAATCTCCTTTCTTTTTTTCCCTTTTCATTTCATTTCCTTTTCCTTCCTTTTCACCCGAATCAGATACATCCTGCTTAGTTTAAGTAAAAAAAAACCCAGCGAAAGCTCGAAAAAAATTTCGAGGAGAAGGTGGAACTGCTAAAGATACAAATAGATTAATCTAATTTCCTTTTATTTGGGTAATAATATTGTTTCATGTGTATATATGTTGATGGAGGTGTTTGTGATGATAAAATGTTAGAGAGTCTTTTCCTTTTGTAAATTCTAGCAAGTAACCCCGCGTGACGCATGCGGGGAAAAAGAATTAAAGAATTTACACTATATTTAAACAAAGGGAAACGAAACTGTTAGAAATGATTAGATGTAATGCAAAAGGACACAAGAAGGAACAGTCTTGATAATATGTAGTATACATTACCTAGTTAGAAAGCTTCAGTGATCATTAAGTTCATAGTTCAAGCCTTTTGAGAAAATTGCATGATATATTAGCAAAAGGAAAAAAAAATTAAAAATGGAGCAAATCCCATGAACAAAAAACAGAACAGGGAAGAATGATATACAAATTTTCTTTTTTGAAATTAAATCATATAAATTTAAGAAAGCAAAAAAGAGAACGCAAAGATGTACAGGAGTTCTTAAAAAAAGAAGGTTAACAGTGTACCTAATTATGCGCTTTGGAAAGGTTAGGAGCTATTAACGGGAGAAGATGAAATGATTGATGGTCCGTTTGGATGGAGGGTAGAGAGGGGGAAGGTAAGGGAAATTTCATTTTAATCTTGTTTGGGAGTTTCATTTAGGAGGGTAGAGAGTAATGAAGGAAAAATTTGGCCCAAATTCTTACACCCCAAATTGGGGTGTAATGGAGAGGAATGGAAGGAAAGGGAATTTTTTCTCTTCCTTCCCCTTCCTTTCCTTTCCTTTCCGAGAGTTGATGATGGGGAGAGGGAATAGGAAAAATATCTCTCTTTATATATTAACTTTCTCCAAAGTGCGCTGGTCCAAAGCTTTGAATGAATTTATTTCTTTAGCTATTTTTAGTGATAGTTACCCAGCTCGAAGTTCTAAACAAAGTTCAATTAGGGAAAGAGAATGGACGCACAGGTGACTAAAATAAATGTACATTAAATTGGTGCCTAAGGGCTCACTACCATTTTAGAATAGGAAGTAATTGATGGACATTTTTTGGTATATTTACCCAAAAAAATCTTCGTATTTGTATATTTACCCAAAAAATTATTTCATGTACATTAGTTATATCTCAACTAAAACTTTGCTAGATCAATACCATTATTAGTAACATAAAAAAATTAAAGATTCTAAGGATGATTTTGGAAGATTTTGGGTGATTTCATAAACATTGATTCTACAAGGAATCTTTCCACAATTAACCTTTTTTGGAGAGGGGCTAATTTCAAAATAGTTAAAAAGTTTGGAGACTTACTTCAAAACATAAAGACCGGGAGACGAGATATTAAAAAGTTAGGGGCGTAATATTGCAAAACCCGATTTTATTTTACAGTAAGAAGCAAAAACAATTGGACGGTTCTAGGGTAGGAAACAAATAGTAGTAGTTTGGTCCACAAGCCATGTTTAGTGTATTAAACAAAAAAGATCAAAACTAATATAAAGTTATTAGAAATATGGGGTTTTGTAATCATTATATATCTGAAATAGTAATCTTAGATTTACCACCTACATTTTCGTATTTGCATATTTACCCAAATCATCCCCTACCTATCAGAGTAGTCTAATCTAATACCTCATCAAATTAATAACATCAATAACATAAAAAGTTGAAGATTCTGAAGGTGGTTTTGTAAATATTATAAACTCTAGGTGAATTCTAAAAGATTTGAAGTAATTCTTGTGAAGTTTGCAGGAGGTTTCCACAAAATTTTGGAAATTATGGAGCTATTTATAATTTTCATGCATATCGAGGTTCTATCTTAAAAACTTGTGAATTATGACATTTATTATGTAAATTCATAGTCCTCGGTACTTTCTACAATTTGAGGCATTGATTTTCTTTTGGAGATATATGTAATATTGTTCTATCACGTCAATTAGGTGTTAATGTATTTTTCTCATGTAATTTATATTTTTCTAACAGATAGATTTTTTATTTTGAAAAGAATATTTTAAGTAGATTATCATTTGTTATTCTGCATTGTGTAAAACAATTATGCTTTCTTTCTTTTTTTTCTTTTTTTCTTTTTAAAAATAGTTTATTCTTCTTAAAGAGGGCCCTTTTAAAAAGACAATTGCTATTTATAAGTTGGCCAGTTTTGTTTAAGGCCACATAGGTATTAAACTCTTAGGAGGGCAGAATATCTAGGCAACTCTTTGCAAAGGTCACAACTTCATTTTTGATTAAAAACTTAGCTCCGCTCTATTGCCTAAAAACTATGGAATTTATTAAATTTCATTCCTTCCCAAGTGATTAGAGTTCTTTCATTACTGATAATAAAAGTTAAAATAAACTCATTGCAGGGATGATCAAAACAAGGAGAGGTAAAATCATTTAACGACATCCTAAAATATAAAATTACAAGCACCTAAAATATAAAATTTAATAACAACCTTCTCACTAAAAATTAAAACAAATACCCTAAAAATATAACAATTTTGAAATGTCCCCTAGATAACTTAAAATTATAGACAACACTCTGAAAATTAAAAAATTATGAATAACAGTCTGGAATATCAATAGTAATTAGTAATACATCGAAATATAATTTTTTTTCTTTAAACTAATGTTTTGGATCATGTAGCAAGGTTTCTTTATCAGTCTCAAGTGAATTTTCTCAAGTATGAATTTAATATTAATTTCTTATTGCATTAGTCGTTATGCATTTGCTATATGGCAAAAAAGTTATTTGAGATGCCTGCTCGATCGAAGTTGTAAAATCTATAAGGGCGCATAATTAAATTCAATGCATTATCAAGTTTGTAATTACTCTACAAAATATTACCGCCATCCGAGTAGAGGTTTAAAATATGATGTTATATCGTACACTATATTATATGATAGTGATGAACTATTTCACAAATGTCAGTAAGATTGTTTGTTGGAAATTTTGTAACAAGAAGAAAATAAAAGAACTGTATTTGATTTTATTCTCTCTAACTGCTTAGAAAAAGAATGATTACAACTCCCTTAACTCTCGATTACAATTTGAATTCTGATTACAAAAGAGAAGAGAATGAATTTGATTCTCTCCTTTGTTTAAAACTGAGTCCTTCACGGTGGCGATGAGATGCTTCCTTCGAGTGCTCACGTCGAATTTGCTTCTCGTTGATGATCTGAACGTCTCAATCTGCTAGAACAACTGATTTGTGTAACTGATAACTCTTGACGAGTATTATAGCTCAGAACGAGTAACAAACTCTGATAACAAGAGTTGTTTGAACCGAAAATGATTCGGTTAATTAGCCAAGTATGAAATGTCTGGATTCCTCAATGGATGTTGATTCCCCAGACTGTGTAAAGAGTTAATTCTCCAACTCTCTATCTCGGATCCTCTCCAGAAAATCTGCTCTCGAAATAGTATTTCGCCCCTAGATCTGATTCTCCAAAATCCGATCCCTTAACTCTGTTGAGTTTGTTGATATTTATAGGGGGATTAGGGGTGTAACTGCCCCCATAATCCGCGCCTAAATGGGGGTTTAGTTACCCCATTAATCGGGTGTAACAACCCACGTAAACCACTCCCTGTATCGTGGGTAGAGAACAGCTTCGAAGTTGTTATGATCACGTTTGAATGAGTCAGAACCTTGACTTGCATTCTGGTCGGTGACTGGAAAGAGATGTTGTGACGAGCTGTGTTGTGCAGCGATAGAGCTACGTTGTGCAGCGATAGAGCTGCGTTGGGCAGCGGTTGACGACCTGCGTTGGGCAGCAGTTGATGAGCTGCGTAGGCAGTGATAGGGCTGCGTTGGGCAGCGGTTGACGAGCTGTGTTGGGCAGCAGTTGATGAGCTGCGTTGTGCAACGATAGAGCTACGTTAAGCAACGGTTGACGAGCTGTGTTGGGCAGCAGTTGATGAGCTACGTTGACAGCGATAGAGCTGCGTTGAGCAGCGGTTGACGAGCTGCGTTGGGTAGCAGTTGATGAGCTGCGTTGTGCAGCGATAGAGCTGCGTTGAGCAACGGTTGACGAGCTGCGTTGGGCAGCAGTTGATGAGCTGCGTTGACAGCGATAGAGCTGCTTTGAGCAGCGGTTGACGAGTTGCGTTGGGTAGCGGTTGACGAGCTGCGAATGTCTTTTCTGTCTTTATATATGGATGACACCAATGACCAATCAAGAAGGTCCTATTCAGGCCATTTGTGATAATTGAGGCATCTCAATAACGCTCTATCAACTGTAGGTCACAATCTTCACTAAGATGGCTTGATCGTGCGCTTCTTAGCATGCTGAACATTCGCTTACAGCTCTCTAGATCTTCCTGCTTTTCTAAAATCATTACACTGCTCATCAGCATCTCTAATAGTTGCTAATGTAATCTCAGCCATGTTGTCGTCGTGAAGATTGTCTGATTGTAACCTTCATCGATCTACCTGGAATTCTTTAAATTATGGCTTTCTGGAAGTCGTTAGATTGTAACTTTCAGCATCAGTGTTTGATGGGGAGTCAGCTATCTTATTGTAAATTTTAGACAGCCTACAGAACCCCCTCCAAAGTTTTTGAAAGTTCGCGGTTGACTGGGATGAATTTTCGAAACACTTTGGATCCCAAAATTTTATTGACTGAATGCACCCCACTGCAGATTGGATAGGGCATCATCATTTTTGTTTAATTCGCCAGCGACGACTTGGAGTTTGTTTATCTAAGTTCATCATCCCCTGTGAGATCAGGTATTTCTTAACTCAAGACAAATTTATTGTCGCAGATCGAAGGAGCTACAGGGCTTTATCCTTAGCTTAGTCAGGAAGACAACCTTCTAGAAGTCCTGAGGAGATTAGCTGTGTGCCAGGCTGAAGATGATCGCCAGGACGCATGCCCAAATCATGTGCCCAAACGTCTGAATGCAGGGGGTGCGTTCGGAAGTTATAACCCTTTATTTTAAAAATGCGAAAATCGCGTTTTGGGTGGGATTTTTGCCTAAAATCCCGCGCTGATCTGACGGTTACAGCTGTATATAAATAGACCACTAATGTCAAATCAGGAGGTCATTCGACTTTTCCCTTTTCCAAACAGAGTTCTTGTTCATCTTCCCCGTCGTTTCAGCAGAAGGAAGGATTCACTTCTTTTCGCCTCGTCCACCCCTCTTCATCTTCCTCGCCGAGATTAAAATGGTTTTCAAGAAGAAAACCACCTCTAAGCCGAAGGCTGCTCTGACTCAGGGTTCTCCTCCGGCTAAAACTTCCGGTGATGTTCGGACTGCTGCTCCGCAGTCTCTGATTTCTTCAACTAATGGTAAGGTTGAGCCAGCGTAAGTTGTTTTGATGGATTTCCCATCTTCGACCCTTGATCGGCAGTCTGTATCCCACCATTAAACTCGAAAGATGATCCCCATTTGAGAAAACGCATGGTTAACTCCATCGTTCATAAAATTTTAACGCAGGTTCAGACCCTGCGTTCAAAAGCTTGGATGCGGGTTAAAACCCTGCGTTTGAAGATTTGGACGCAGGTCTTAACTTTGCGTTTAAAAATAATTTAGGTGCGGGTTAAAACCCCGTGTTTAAGGATCCGAACACAGGTCTAAACCTTGCATTCTTGTGTTAGACCTCTTCACCCAATTGACTGATTTCTTCCATTTGCAGCGTGCTATTCCAACGAGCCTCTTTCCTTTAAACATTATTTTGTTCATGCGGGAGGCGCGGAGAAAAATGCAGTCTTTAGTTTTCGCTTTGAGCACTCAGTTTTTCAGGACACAAACCAAGAACGAGCGAAACTTATTACCCAAGCTTTCCCTGAGACTCTCAGGTCTTTGGTTACGGATGCTAAGTTTGAAACTGCAGAGCATGAGATCTTAAAGAAGCCACCCTTCCTCTTTGGGGATTCTGTCAACGTGGATCTCAAGCGAATGTCTGAGGGGAATTACAAATGGTTGAGGGTCGTGAACAACCGCCGTCTTTGTCTTCCCAATTTAGAGCGGATGTGGCCAATCTCTTACTATCAGTGTGCATCCATCTCACGGTCGATGAATTGGGAACTTGTTCAGGACCAAGGAGGTGTTACTATTAGGCACATCACTTATCAGGGCACTCATTCTGCTGGTTTTAATAACTTTATGGCTTTGAAGCCAGGCTCATTCAAAAAAGAACATCCCGTCGGAGAGCCCGCTAAGTTGGCGGCGGTTTTCATTAGGAAATTTATCTCGGTCCAGGGAGAGTTCCCTGCTCAAGATTTCAAGGCTCCCACATGGGTCCATTCCAGTGAGTCAGACTGGTGGGCCCGGATGATAAATTTTATTCTGGAGAAGCTAGAAGAACCTTTAAGAATTTCTGAGTTGCAGGTTCCAATAACGGCTACTCAATATGGAATTTCTCCAAACTACAGTGAGCTTTTCGCTATGTTAGAGTTTTACAATCCTCACACCGGTACCTTTTTCACCCCAGTTGGTGAATTAGGCTTTGCTCTTCACGAGATGTTTGAGATTTTCGGTTTGTCTTTCGGAGAATTACCTTATGAGGAGTTTGTTCCTGGAAGTAGGGAGTTGGAGAATTTGAAAAATACTACTCCCGACCTCTATAACACTTACTGGGAACTAATGTGCCATTTTCATATATGTGCACAAACTACCGGGAAAAGAGCCGGCGGCGTGAAACAGGGCCAATGGGCCAATGGGAATAAGGAGGCAGAGGTGACCCATTTAGCCGCCAGTACTCTCGAAGAAATCACTGAACGCATCAATGATGCGACCTCTCACTATACCTGTGAAGTGAAAGAGGACGTCTTCCCAGCATTTACCACATTTGAGAGCTTCCATTATCAAGCAGAAGTCCCAATTTCCGACATGGCTCTGTTCGCATGTTTTCTTACTCTTTGGTTGAAGAGATGTGTAGTACCCACCAGGCCGGTGGATGCTATTACGGTAGAGGTATTATACCCTGCTGTACTTCTAGCTCATGGACGGCCCCTGAATCTTCTTTCAGCTATGGTGTGCTGTTTACAGAGCGGCTTGCGAGAATTGTCTTCTGAGTTTATCGCCGTCAAGAAATTGGATTCAGATGGGAAGACTGTCATCCAAACTCCGACCCCTCGAGTACCAATGCCATACATTTATTTGGTATCTTGGTTCGTTTTGCACTGTCCTTCAATAATGTCGACTTCTGAATCTGATGACCCCTCAGCACCTCTTGTTCAACAATTAGAAACTGCCGAATGGATCGGTTGGTACCAAGTGAAGTTCCGTGAAATATTCAGGCGAGAACATAATTATGAGATCGCTTGCAAGTTCCCCGCTTTTGAGGGTGGTGCGTATGGAGAACTCCATCAAGATACCCCAGGACGAAATGCTTTTACCACACTCAGTAGAGGTGCTTTTTGGTAGCTCATAAATATCCGCCCGGGTTATCTTATTTTTCAGCAAGGGAGAAAGTGTTTTGTCGAGCCATATCAACCTTATCGATTTTCTCGGCAATTTGGCTACGATCAGATTTACATCGGGAATCCCAACCCCGCTCTTGCATATACGGGAAACATATATGAAGGAGTGAGAGCTTGGCACTACTCAGTAGCAGGATGCACAGGCACGAAGTTTCGACTACCGTATAAAACGCCCAATATTCATACCTCTTTAAGTTTCTGCACGTGGTACCAGGCTGCCTCCCAGGTTCCGGCTTACAACATGAATACCTCTTGTTTGAGGGCCATCCGCAGATGGTATGCTGCCAAGAGGAGTGCTAAACGATTCCGTGCTCGGGGGGCTAGTGAGTACTTGATATATGAAAAGGCGATCACGGAGGATGAGCGGCAACAATCACCAGAAACCGAACAGCGGTAGCCACCGGAAGGGGCTCAGGAAGAGGTCAGGTTGCCGGATGCTCATGCAGTGGAGTCTTCAAGAGTTCTGACTCGGAGTAAAAGTGCTATTGGAAAGAGAGCAATGGATGCGGTTGAAGTAGCCAAATACGACAAACGAACTCGTCAGAAGTTAGCGCTCGAACCCCCTGTTTCTAAACTTATGTCAGATGCTCAGAAAGCATGGCATGCTGAAGAGGAAGAGCAAGAGTCGACTGCTATGCAACTCTCACCTCAGCCTGGTCTTCCCAACGTTGGTCCTGCTTTAGAAGGTCATGCCTCTTCTGCCCATTCGCTGCATGAAGAAGAACGTGGCGATGAATCATTTGCAGGAGGTATGGAATTTGTCCCTGAAGACACGCTTCGTGACACCGCTTCTACCGCTCATGCTATTGTAGAAGATAGACCTCCGGTCCCAGAGCCTACGGTGGCTGAGCAACAAGACTTAGTGGCAGACAAGTCTCCTTCTCCTTCTGTGCTGTTACCACCTGCAGGAGATGTACAGCCTAGCCCTACCACCGGCTTTTTCTCAAAACCTATTCTCGCTGAAGATCGACCAACTTCCCCTCTCCTGAATGAAGAGGAGCCTGCAGATCATAGCGATGGTGCAGGCGATACTGATGATGATGGAGACCAAAATGGGAGGGACGAGGATAATGACAATCTAAGTGGCGATAACGATGATCTCGGGGGGTGGGATATTCGACCACCCTCTTCTTCAGACAAAGCTTCGCCATATATCCCTTTGCCTCTCACGGGTAAGCATCGTCCATTTTGATTTGCGATCAATTTTTTATTGTATACTTAAATAATTTTCCCATATAGATCCTATGGTGCATGAGGCGAGTACTGTCACTCCTCCTTCAACACAACAGCTTACGCTAGCACCAGCTCAGATGTCAGAGCCCTCTCACTCAGAGCCCTCAACGACGAATCTCCCGCCGACGACTTTGTTAACAATTTCCTTAGCCCCCACAGAAGTTGTAGACGCGCCAGGATCATCTAAAGCGGGGGAATTGATGGCTCTGCAATCGAGTCCATCTCACCTGGATATCGGTGTTCCTTCTCAAGCCACTACACCAAAATCGCCTGCTGGTCTTCTACTTGGCTTCGCGTCTTCAGAAGTTTCTATTCCGTCTCCTATTGCTGTTTCGAGCCCCACGGATGTACCGGATTTTCTCAAGTTTTCTCTTGACTATTTGGGACATCTTACCAGGAAAATAATTGAGGTCGTGCTGGCCGGACGAGATACTTTTGATACCTACAAGCCTATGCTCACAAACAGTTTGAACAACCTCAAGTTCGTAGGTGACGTTGATGTTGTTCAGCGTTGCTCTGAAGCCATCTTACGTCTAGAGGGACAAATCAGATTCTTGGAGGCTTTGGGTCGCGCTGATATCCAAGCGTAGATTGCATCTGCTTTTGAGGATATTCGAGCTGAAGAACTCAATAAGTATGAAGCCGCTCGACATCATATAGGAGAGACAGAGGTCGAGGTGGAACAACTGCAGCAACTACACGCTCAAAAACAAGTTGAACTGGCGCTTTCAAACACCTCCTTGGAGAATTTAAGAGAGAAGATCGCTGCTGCTGAGGTGGAATTGACCTGGATGAAGGCCCAATTCAAACGAGAAGAAGCTATTGTCACTGAGCTCAATGTCAAAAGCGATGTCTCCCTGGTGAATTACCGTGCCAAAGCTGGCGCTCTAGAGGAGGCCAAGAAGGAGGTGGCTGCCATGTTGTCTAGTGAGGACGAGCTTCGGAAGCGGGCTGAAATGTTGGTGCGAGCTGACCACGAAGAGAAACTTTCTGATATTAAGTCTTAGATTGCCTCATTTAGTTTGACGAATTGATGATTCTATTTTTTGTATCGTTCTTTTGGTAGGAATAACTTTTATTTCAAGTTGCTTTGTTTTCCTTTGAATAAAATCGGTGTTGTTTTGGTTTTTCATTGTTTCTTTTGCATATCATTCTCTGACATGGAACAATGAAATTCCGCTTTGGATAGATTGTCTTTATACTCTTGTTTTAAGCATTAGATTCCATGCCTCATGGTAACTCTGAAGACCTATCGCTCGAGCGTTGCGTTCGGGGCAACTTTGGGGACCTATCGCTCTACTGATGAGAGTCGATAAGTTGGAAATATTGCGATCGGAGCAACTTTGAGGACCTATCGCTCTACTGATGAGAGTCGATAAGTTAGAATGTTGCGGTCGGGGTAACTTTGAGGACCTATCGCTCTATTGATGAGAGTCGATAAGTTAGAAGTGTTGCGATCTGGGCAACTTTGAGGACTTATCACTCTATTGATGAGAGTCGATAAGTTAGAAGTGTTGCGATCGGGGCAACTTTGAGGACTTATCACTCTACTAATGAGAGTCGATAAGTTAGAAGTGTTGCGATCGGGGCAACTTTGAGGAC
>BQKN01067049.1:157106-182006 GCA_022839385.1 Asparagus kiusianus | reverse complement strand
GATGCTTTATATTATCATGATTTAGTAGTGTTTTCATGTTGATTTGTGGATTTCAGTTATACGTTCTTTTGTTGTTTCTGTTATCGTATCGTTTTTTCGCATTGGATTTCCGTTCGTTTTATTTTCTTTGTGGGGTCGGGCCTTGCCGTGCGCCATGCACCTGACGTACACCTGTTTTCTCTGGTGTACGTCAGACTTAGGAGAAGAACAGGTTTAGCAAGAGCCAGAGGATTCTCAACAGGAGCACCCTGTAGACGGAGTAGAAGAAGGAGTCAAAGCCTATTCTTTCTATTTATTAGTTAATGGTTCCAGTTTACTTTTGTAGTTCTTTTCATTCCTGCCCAACCAATGTATTTCATATTTCTTCAGTTCATTTGTTCAGATAGTTTTTGTATAAGGGCACGTTTGACCTATATATTATGTCTCGGATGATCTACTTTTGATGATATGTTTATTTCATATTCTGTATTGTTCATTATATTCTTGCTGATTGTGATCGGGGACCTGTGACTTCACATTGTTTTATTTCTAGACGCTTAGCGTATTAGATTGAGAAGAAGAGGTCTAGCACTTATCTCTCCTCAGTCTAATACGCCGCGGGCTTGCTCGCGTTCCGATTCCCGGGTATTTGGGAAGTGGGGCGTGACAGCAGACCAATCACAAGATCTCCACTTGAAATTGAGTCATTCCATAATACCATTCTAAACATTATTTGATAATGTGCACTCAAAAAACAGGTGATTTCTGCTCTCTGAAATAGAATCATCATATAGCTTATAAACAGATGTCTGAATAATCCCATGTTTGAGTAGTCTATCTTGAGTTTGAAGTTTATCATGGACTGTCAGCCACAGTATGAACAAGTGCTTAGGATAGCTCAAAATTTCCCGAACTGTGTCATGCCATGCCACTTGAGTAGTAACAGGTGACAAACTGGAGTATAAACCAGAGAGTTGAACTTTTGAGTTGATACAACATAAATTGATAAGTTGTTTGAGGTTTTCAATCCCTCCACACAAATCAAGACATTTATCTCTGATTTTCAATAGTTGTTTCCACATCCAAGAATCCCCCTTCCTAGCATTTACCTGCCAAATGCTTCTATTTTTAGGTAATTCTTATGGGTCCATTTAATCCACAATTGTTCCTTGTTCTTGTGAATACTCCAAAGGATTTTTAGAGCAGCAGCAGTGTTCCATAGCCTAGCTGAAAAAATTCTCAATCCTCTATTTTTCTTTTGTACACAGACATTACTCCATGATACAAGGAAAGATTTGAAAGTCTGATCTGATTTACCCCATAGAAAACACCTACATAGCTCATCAATCTTTTGTAGCTCTTTAACTGGAAGGATGTAACTAGATGTCTAGAAAATTTGAACACTCAATATGACACTCTTGATACTCTGTACTCTTCCAGCATAAGACAGATTTTTATTTTTCAAACTCTAGAACTGGTTGGATATCTTCAAGAGCAGAGGATTGCAGTCAATGTAAGACATCCTTTTGCAAATAAGGGGAAGGCCTAAATATCTGATTGGAAGTGTACCTTCAGAGAATCCTAGGGAATTACTGATCACTTGTTTAATTTCTTCAGAAACCCCACCATAAAAGATAGAGCATTTTGCAGGGTTTTCCTTTAAGCCAGAGCAGGCTCCAAAATATTTAACACATTGAAAGAGTTTATTCACTGAATAAGGATCCCCTTTGCAGAAAAGAAGGAGATCATCAGCAAACACAAGATGTGTTATTTTTAGATTTTTGCACTTGGGGTGAAATTTGATCTTTTTGTCATCCTTCAACAGATTCAAATTTCTTGTCAGGTATTCCATACCTAGAATGAAGAGGTATGGGGAGAGAGGATCCCTTTGCCTTAGACCTCTTCCACCCTTGAAAAAAACCATGTAAACTTCCATTCAATGAAATAGAATAATTTGGTGTAGAGATACAATTCATGATCCATGTAACAAAAACCAGAGGGAAGCCCAAACCCTTCAAAGTGTCTTGTATGAAGTCCCAACTTATAGAATCAAATGCCTTCCTGATATCTATGTTGATCATTACCCTTGGTGACTGGTGTTTCCTTCCATAATTTTTAACAAGTTAATGTGCAAGTAAGATATTATTTGATATTTGTCTACCCTTCACAAAAGCACTTTGAGCTTCATTTACTATACTCCCCATAACAGCCCATAGTCTAGTTGCTAGAATTTTTGAGATGATTTTATAGAGGCAATTAAAACATGATATAGGTCTGAAATCTGTTGGAGTTTTAGGACATTGTACCTTTGAAATGAGAGTGGTTGATGTGGAATTTACAGCTCCCAACAGTTTGCCTGATTTGAAGAATTCTCCAACTGCTAAAGTAATTTCATCCCCAATGATGGACCAGGCAGATTTGTAACCCATCAGGGCCTGGGGTCTTATTATCTGGCATTGAGAAGATTGCACCTCTAATTTCTTCACTTGTGACTAGCTTAGAAAGTTCAATGGCTTGATAAGAACTTAGACATGTGCCATTTTGGATGACATGGCTATCAGGTTTAGCAGTATGAATTGTAGTCCTCATCAAGCTTTTGTAATAAGAGATGAACTCTGTAGGTGTAAATTTCTGATTTTCCCGAAAACAAGAAGATTTTGTTTGTATTTATAAGAAATGGCTTATTACAAACTAATCAATCGGAATTACGACAGAAGCAGAGGGAATGCCCTCTTTGTTTAGTGTGGGGACTTTCGGTAGCTACAGGATGCGTCGCTCGGTGCTCGTGCCGAGTCTGCTTCCCTTGGACGATTCGACTGAGATTGCTGAGGAGCTTCGGTACTCAGTAGAAGCTCGAGTCGATGGAGTTCGGATCCTCAGGCTCGTCGGTGATTGGGGCTCGGAGCTAAGAGATAGTACTACAGTATAGGGATTATGCTCCTCCTCTCTTTCCTTGTTCGTCCTCCTTTAAAGGTTGTTGGAAGAGGCTCTGAAAATGGAAGAGTGACAGTTTGACTGCTCCTTGAATTATGGGATGTGACCATACGTTGTTCAGAGACGTCCTGCTGCCCACTTGCACCACAAATGGTCATTCGAGGAGCCGCATGTTGTATCACGTCGCATAGGAATGGGAAAGCCCCTCCTCATATCCATGACAATGGCTGTCAGATACTTGAGTGGATCTGGCCAGCTCATCGAGCGCCGGCGGCTCTTGCCCTCCTGTTTGGACGAGTGAGGTAAGCTGCATTTATGAGGGTGCAGGCCGCTCTGATGCCTGTCCGCTCACTCACGCCGTAAGCCACCGGGCGACCATTTGACGGTCCTAGGACACTGTGCCCTTTCCCCACACCTCAATAGGGGCGGGAGAATGGATGTTTCGTACCTGAGTGGGCTTGGACAACTTTGCTGCATGCTGACGGCTCCGGCTCTCGATTCTGATGGGTGAGGTGACCCGCATTTATGAGTACGCAGGCCGGTCCGACGCTTGTCCGCTCTCTTGAATTGCGGGCGGCCGTTTGACGAACCTGGGGCGCTGTGCCCCCTCCCCTCGCGTCGCAGGAAGTAGAGGAGGCTTGTCCCTGAGAACCCGGCTCTAGACTTGCGTAGCCGGATCTGGACCACTGCAGGCGGATTCGGCTTATGAGGGTGAATTTGCCTTACTGGCGAGTCCATGCGACTTGGTGCGTGCGGGCAAATGTGGGGCTCGCGTGTCAGCGAGCCCTTCTCGCGACCGTGATCCCTCTTTCACCCAAGGGGGTGGTCCCAACTCGTGGGCGAATTCGTTCGTCAGTCCGCCGCGGTAATTTTTTACCGTCTACAAGACCCCCTTCAAAGTTTTCAGACCAAAACCGGCTTACGTGTGGTCTGGAATACTTTGAACCGGGAAGTTTTGGACTGACCAAGTGCATTAGGATTTTTAGCAAACCCTCAGCTATCAACGGGTTTGATCTGCCTTTACCGATTACCGTTTGAATCGGGCTAGCCATACTATTCCCCTCAGTATGATGAGTTGTCGAGTGGTTTCTCTTAGGTTTTACGCTAAGATTTCCACTCTGACCCCTAGCCGTCTGGGGTGTGGGTCTAAACAAAGTCACCTTGTTGGTCTCACGATTTTGGGCAAGTCGCCTGTTTCCCAAAGGTGGATGAACCATTCAGGCGAAGTTAGACTTCAAAGGAAAAATTTTGCCCTACTTGCGGATCTCATCAGAGTTTTTGCCGACGAGACCCTTCTTTTGGGGCGAAAGTAGGCTCAGTGAGAGCAAACCACGTGTCCACTGGTGGGGCTCAGTGCTTTTCCAGCTAAGGCGGCACGGTTCTGTCCTGTCCCTTTCATTGTGTTTCGACAGTTTGACGTCAGCTTCGTGCGCCTCGTTCGAATCGTGACCGTGGTTTTCGAATTTAACCGCCGGATATAACCATCGATCTCGGTTCCTTCGATATACTGGGGGTGATCTGGGCCGTCGAAGTCGATCGTGGCCACATCTCTTGTCCATCAGGGCATCGTCTTTCGAGGGCAATTGTGGCCACATGGGCGACTCTGCCTTTTAAACAAGCCGTTTTCCTCCTTTGGGAGTTACCGGGCTCCCGAATCTTTAAAAAAAACTTCTAAAGAGAGAGTTCCCGCTTCATCCTTCAATGGCGCCGAAATCCAAGAGGTGTAAAGTGAGGGGAAAAGGCCCCAGACGCTATTCCGACCGTCTCTCCGCCGGCGTGCCCGCCAGTGTACCAGAGCTGCGTCTGGGTAAGTCAATGGGTTCGTTCGACGACCCCATGTAGGTTACAGGCATCGGGTTGGGAGATGAGTGTTGCTCATCACCCTGGAACTCCGTCGTTCTTTGGTAGCTTCCTCGATTTGGTGCAAAGCTAGCCCTTTTTACCTTTAGAGGACGATTTCTGTTTCCGCGGGCGAACTCAACCTTTAGCGGGATGGAGGCGAACTCGCTTTTTGATAGGCGAGTTCGGTCCTTTTCCCTGGTAGAGGGGAGTATCGTTCATACGGACAGGCCTCGTTCGAACTAAGTGGATTTCCCATTTTCGACAGGCGAATCCGCCCACCCTTGTTTGATAGGCGACTTTGCCTTTACAGCGGATTTTGTCTTGATTGACTCCCCTTTTTTTTTCTCACAGCGACTTTTTCTGATGAGGCTCTTCCGAAGGGCGTGGCCATTAGCCTCGCCGGGGGTACGGGCTATACGACACCTCCTCGATTTCCCTCTCTGACTCCAGTACCCTCGTTCATCGCCGACAAGCCACGGGGCCTGATAAAGAGGGTTACGGACGGTCATCACTTGACATTATGCGAGTTGACGACCGACGCAATGCTGACAGATGACGCTAGGACGGAGCTGCCAAAGCCTCATTTTCTGTTCGGTGATGCTATGACTGATCCTTCTGTTCTGCTGCTCAAGGAGAGCAGGTGGTTTCACATGGTGGAAAGGACTCACTATTACCTTCCCAGCATGCCGAGAGGATTCTCGATCGTCGAGCTACGGTATCTCGCGGTCCTACGGGCGATGAACTGGGATTTGACCCCCACTCAGGACGGGGTCACCTGTGGCGTCTTTACAGGCTCAACGACTGGATATGGAATGGAGAGCTCTTGCAAGCGCGTGACGGGCCTACGCCCTGGACTACTGTCCAATGAGCCGCCTGCAGGGGAGACGACGACGGTAGCGGAGACTTTCCGTCACCGCTTCTTCCGAGCTGGTGGGAGATTTCCCCCAAAGGACTTCAGAGCCCCGGGGTGGGTATATTCTGTGCCTGACAGCGATACTTGGTGGTCCAAGATCACCGACTACGTCCTGGCTGAGAATTCCGACCTTAAGAATTCGGAGCTGTATGTAGCCATTCAAGGCACTCGACATGGTTTGAGAATCAATGCTTCTCAGTTCCACAGCATCCTGGAACTGTACTGTGCAGAAAGAGGCACGTTCTTCACCCCCAACGGTGAACTTGGCATAATCCATCACGAGATGTATGATGTGTCAGGGCTGCCTCTGGAAGACTTTCCCTACGAGGAGTATGTCCCAGGGCAAGACGAGATCGACCAGCTTCCAGACCATTCCCCCTTGGTGGTTGAAACTTTGTGGGAGTTTCTCTGCCATTACCACATCTGCCTCAGTACCTTAGGGGTGTCAGATCATAAGAGGAAGAAGAAGAGGACCCCGGGGATCAGCCACAAGAATTGGGCTGATTATCTGTTCTCGGAGAACGATGTCAAAGGGAAGCCTGCTCTCCCGCTAGGCGAGTGTGACCAGTCTGAAGTGGAGGTGAGAATAGCCAAAGAGGGAAGCACCGTGACTCTTGAGAGCGACGAGGGTGGATTCAGGTCCGGTACGGTCTTTCACTCCTTCCACCATCAGGCTAAGTCTCCTATATCCGGGAAGGCTCTGTTCGCGGGGTACCTCATGTTATGGCTGAAGAGGTGCGTAATCCCTACTCACTCTTTTGAAGCGCTTCCTGTGGAGGTCGTATATCCTGCAGTTTTCTTGGCCCATGGGAAGTCCTACTCTTTGGTGTTGGCGATGATAGCGTGTATCCACCGGGGACTCCGTACTCTGACGGCCCAATTCTGTCGCGTGTCGATCCTCGATGAGGGGGAAGGAGAGGTTATCAGGACCCCTAATCCTAGGGTGGAATTTCCATATACTTATCTAATGGCATGGTTTGTATACCACTGTGAATGTTTGATGAGTGCCCCGGCGGCTCTTCAAGGAGACCAATTCGTCTCGTTCGTTCAGCGCCTGGAGAGGTGCTCCTGGAAGTGTAAGGATATCCCCGATGCGCGGAAGACTCTCTCTCACTTTGGGCATTATAATTTTCACTGTTTCTTCCCTTACTTTAGTAGGGGAGGATATGGGGAATCTCTTAAGGATGTGCTGACGGCGGACCATCACACAGCTCTTCCCCGTGGTGCTTTTCGATGGTTGGTGAACATCCGGTCGGGGTATCATGTCCTACGAACGGGTTCTACATGCTATCTCGAGCCGTACATACCTTGCAGGTTTTCCCGCCAGTTTGGGTATGATCAATTATACGTGGGCAATGTCAATTCCTACTTGCATTTCGAAGGAGGGCTGGTGGATGGAGCTCAGGGATGGTTCTGGACCCATGCCAGTGGTACCCACGCTCGTTTTGGACTTCCTACGAAGGATCGCGACTTGCACCATACGCTCTTGTACTGCCGGTGGTATCGGGGTGCCAGCGCTAATCCCAGTGGCTTCTGGTTCCAGAGCTCGTGTCTGACGGAGCGCGGGCGTCATCAAAGAGGAGCTGTTCGTTCTTCAAGGCGGAGGGGCCATCAAACTGCTAAGGAGTGGTTCCTTGAGGATCCTGCCGAAGACCCTGAGGGTGAAGACATAGGCATGGATGAGTCCGAGGCGCCCGAGATGCGGGCTCCTTCCCCTAGTCTTCCATTAGACCCCCTGTCGAGCGGAGGGAGCCTGTCGAGTTAACCCGGGCATGCAAATGTCTGGAGCAAGCCCGAAGTACGATTGTCGGACGGATGAGGACGCCCCTTCTATCTCCGAGCAGTTCACTGCTCTCTAAACGGCAGCGGGAAGCGGCGACCGAAGGCTCTGGAGCAGAAGCAGCCAAGAAGGCCCATGGCGAGGGGACGGTCGAGATTGCTCCCCCTATCATGTCGGAGGCGGTTCCGGTGATCCCAAAGGACGCTCCTCCGCAACCTGCTGTGAGGCCGCCGATGATAACTCTTATATCGGCACCAGGAGGTAACCTTTTAGTGTCACATCCCAGTGTACTGAATTGGGTCAGCACCCTCTGATTGTTTATATTAAATTTGTGCAGGTGCAGTCGAGAGGGTGATCCCCATTCCTTCTGACGAAGAGGAGGGGAGTGGAGATAGAGGAGAACTCGGGGGTTCAGGTAAGCGTAGGTCCTAGCGTTGTTGATCTTTGCGTGCCAGGGCTTTTGTTGATGTTCCCCTTGCACTTGCAGCAGGCCCCTCCCATGCAATTGCTGGCAAGGAAGATCCTCCCTCTTGGGCGGGTCATTCAGGCGAATCAGAGATGGATGATGACATCTCAATCCACAAGGCGCTATCAAGTGAGGAGGAAGTGTCGGCTCCTGTAGGCCAATGAGGAGAAACCTCCACCTCCGAGGGAGTACCGGTTGGGGGTGAGCATTCAGTGCGAGAGTCTCCAGCTCAAGGGGGGACCCCCACTGGGCTGGTGGCCACTTTCTTGTCTGTGGTGACCTACGATTCTGCTGCTGCCACCCTGATGGCATCAGCAGTCGCACCGGCTTTGGCGGCGCCAATCGCTATTTCTGCGGTTATGACCACCAGTACCTCAATCGTAACTTCATCCTCGGCAGAGGAGGCCACCCTCTCTCCCTTGGAACGCTCGTGAAAGAGGCAGGTGGCGCGGGCCCTGATTAACCTCCAGGACACTTTGGCTGACTGCATCAAGCTGGCCTTGGAGGAGAGTTGTCCGTTCGAGGAGTTCAAGGAGGATCTTGAACGCGATGTGTTCTTCCTAGTCAAGAGGCTTGGCGCCACTGCGGCGAAACCATACTTTCGGTGTCTGGAAGAAGTGGAGGAGGCTGTTCAGCAGTTGTTCGCTCTCCGCGTGAAGAGCTCAACAGTTATCGATCTCGCCTCCAACGAAGTTCGAGCAGCCGTGGAAGACTGCGATCGTCGTCTGAATGAGACTATGTCACTGGAGGCAAGGTTGTCCGCGAAGTTGGAGCAAGCCCAGGCTGAGGATGCACGAATGGACCGTGAGCAACAGACGGCGGACAACCGCTTTCCTCGCCTATCCTCCGAGATAGAGAAGCTAAAGCAGGTTATAGCCAATGCACATGCTTCCTTGGCCATTCAAGAGAAGGCTCGTGAGCAAGTGGCGAAGGAGCTGGAGGATATGGAGTCTCGTCGGCAATTGGTCGCTAGCACCATCGAGGAGAAAGATCGAGCCCTCAAGAAGGTCAAGGATACCATCCAGGACTTGGTATCGCTCACCGTGGAAGATCTCCGTCGAGGGATCCTGCGGAAATTCGAGCTTCGTTATGCCGGGGAGCTCTGTGAGGCGGAATGGCGATTGAGAGCTCTATAGTTTGCTTTTAATTCTCCATTGTGATAGGATTTCCTTTTTATGAATGAAATTATCCTTTTGTTTCTGGCGACTATCACTTGTGCGCATACTCTATATATATGTGCATTTTTTTGACATGCACTAGTTGGCGTTCTGGCCGTAAGAAACTCTCCTCGGCAGATTTAGGTTACAGACTTGTCTCGCCTACGGGCGGATTCTATCTGAGGGCAAATCCACGGGGTTGTACCGATAACGACTACTACTGCGGGCGAGCTCCGCCTTCAGCGGGTCGTGTGTTGACCCACGTGTGTATCAGTTACGGAGACGTGGGCACGTCGCTTTGCATTAAATGCAGCGCGATGGGTCTCTTCGTCCTCCACGCCCGATTCGGGCCGTTGGTTAGAGATCATGCTCAGGAACTATCGAATCCTGGCCATTCACATGGGATCCGGATCACTCGAGCTTCCCCTTAACTGTTTGGGCCTGAAGAGTCTAATCAAGCCGTGGATAACTGCCTAGGGTCAGGGTATTTAGTACCCTTCGCCTTTGTCGAGAAAGACTGCAATTCCCTTGTCATCTTTTTCAGAGGAAATCCAAATATTTCTTGTGTCTTCCAGATGGCACCGAAGGTGAAGAGGGTAACTTCAAAGAAGAGAAAGGAGGCATCTTCTTCAGGTGCCGCCGAAGCCATCGCCGCTGAAGGTATGTTTTTACTTCGGCCCTCATTCAGGTATGGGCAGGTGTCTCTCGTCTGACCCCTTTTTTTGTGTCACTATCGCGTTCCACAGCCCATGAAGATGCGCCGCCTCACGAACAATGCGAGGCTAAGCCCATCTTGATTTCCGATGATGAATCCGAGAGTCCCGTGACTTCTCCTGCCTCAGGCTCTGTTCCCCAGTCGGGAACTGAACCCTGCCTCGAGGTTCCACCTATTACGGTGCTCACCCCGGGTCAAGATCCTGCTTCCTCTGATTCCTTACCCTTGAAGGCTCGCATCGAAGAGTTTGAGAATGCCGTGAGGCAGGTGATTTCCCTTGTCAACCTTGGCATGGGCAGCTTTGACGGTTTCAGGCAATCTCTCCTAGATCGCGTAGTCGACTTTAGGCGGTCGGGCGAAAACCGCCTTGCTACACGTTGCATGCAGGCGCTCCGTCTTTTGGAGTCGCGTATGATAAGGCTAGAGACATTGCTACGAGAACGTCTGGAAGTCGACGTGGAGTCTTGCCTGGTTCATGTCAGGCGTCAGGAAGCTCGGGAACAGAAGATCCGTTCCAAAGAAATAGCGGATCTAGAGTCCGTTGTTGACTTATGGGTGAGTCAACAACACTTGTTAGAGGAGCAAGTTATTGACCTCAATTGCACTATAGCTCGCCTGAGAGCTGAGTTGGGACAGGCGGAGGCGAATTTAAAGGGGCTCTAATCCAACGTCGTAAAGGTTAGTAAGACCGTTGAGGCGGAAACTCGAAGTCTCCAAGCCTTGCGCCAGGAAGATGCCGCCGCCAGGTCGAGTTCTGAAGACCAGATTAGGAAGGCGGCTGAGGACAAAGCTCGGGAGGACCACGTGAGAAGGGTGGCAATGGCCAAAGAAGAGCTTTCCTCTTTTAATTTGTTCGACTGAGATTTCAAACCTGTGCCTGTGTTAAGACATTTTGCCTGTTTGTTTTGCTTTTGAAATTATGCCATGACTTGTGAAGTCATAACATTATTCAAATGTATTGTCTTAAAGAGAAGTTGGTTTATGTTTTGCTTCTTGAACGTAATATTATGACTTTCTTAGTTGCAAAATCATAACTTTGTTCAAATGTACTGTCTAGAAGCATCTGATAAAATTCGTGTTTCCACACTCCCTTTTAGAATGTCACCATTCAATGCTTTTCTGGTATGGCCAACATCGATTTCAGGCGAAACTCCTCGAGCCATGATGAGCTTGCGGCGAATCTGCATGGAGAGCCATACTAAACCGCCGGCGAGCTTGTTCGGCCCAACTCGAGTGTAGGTGAGCTCATGTTGCGGGTTGGTGGCGGGTTCGCCGGAATGTTGAATACAACTGCTGGTGAATTCAGACTGCAAGCGAAACTCGTGTGATTTCGATTTCACGTTGGAAACCAAGGCTGGCCGCTGGCAACTTTAGGTGGCTAGCGAAATTTGTGAGAAGAGAATTCGTCTTGACAGTTGAACTCGACGATGGTGAGTTCGTGCTGCAGTTAAACTCAAGCGACGGTGAATCTGTCCCTCAGTCAAGGATCTGGAATGCGGGCGAGATTCATGCCATGCATCTACTTATGGGCCCTTATGCTTGCCAGCTAAGGTCTCCTTTTAATGCTCATTGATGGTGAATCGACGGGACGCCTCGCCTCTTAGGCTTAATCCGATCGGTCCGTTTGGGGTCCCGAGAGGAATGGCCTTCATTAGCGTGGAGCTCGAGGTGTCACAGGACACCTATGCCGCTCGATTGCTTGGGACGACAAATCTCAGCCGTTGGGTTCTCGAGTATATACCCTGCACTTGCCGTTCTTTCAGCAAGGTCCCCACATCTTCGAGATATTCTCAAGCGAAAATCGCCACGTAAACCCTTATGGCCTCCGCCTCTGATCACAGCTCTTCTGAGGGTGTTGGCTCCTCTTCCACTGCAGTCAACGATGGTCCTCCGCCCGCTTCCCCTGTGAGTTCGGCCCAGGGGTCCTCCGCCCCAGACCCAGCATCTCACCCCGCATTCGAGGCCCTTCGGAGGTTGGAGGGTTTGGTGCAAGGAATCGCCATCTCGGTTGGCATGGGTGACGGGAGGTACTATGATGCGCTTCCTCTCATGGAATTGGGTTTAAGGGCGGTCCGCAGCGTGGGTGGTACTTCGCTCGCACGGCGATGTGAGCGGGAGCTCACTCGCGTGGAAGGTTGGATGTATCGACTCGAGGAGTTGGTACATGATGGTCCTTCTGACCTGCCACCGCCTCTCTCGCTGCGCCTCCTGCTCGAACGTGAGGAACGAGCGAAGCGTATTCAGGCGAAGGTGGCCGAGCTTAAACTTCTGCGCAAGCAGCACCAGGCGATGCTTGCCGAGATGGACGCCTACAATGACGCCGCCTTCTTCGAAGACGCGGGGTCTGCTCACGGAGAGGCGAGGCTGCGGAGGCTCGAGCTGGAGAACAGGCGGATCTGCTGCACCGCTAGGGAGGCAGATCGATCGCTTTAGCTTCTTCGCCAGGAGGAAGAGGAAGGCAAAGCCGCCCTTGCCAAGATGCGGCAAAAGCAGGAGGAGGCGGTGAAGGCCCAACGCGTGGCGGACCTCTCGGCGGTCAAAGCCAGGCTCGCCGCCTTCAGCCTGTTAAAACTCATGTAGTGCCAACTTTGGCCAAGTATCCCTTCTGTTTTTTTTTGTAACTTAGTTGATGCCGTACGCATCATAACTAAACTAAAAACTTATGCATGTAATTTTTAGCTTGTAATGGCCTTTTGGTTTGCTTCTGCCTTCGTTTCGCATACATAGTTTCTTACTCCTGGTATTTTTTTTATTTTCTGGTGTGTATTTAGCTCGTTTTACCTCAAGGTTCAATTCGCCTGCGTTATTCGGCTTTTGCCCATGCCTTCTCTGGCGAATTCGCCTTAGACTTGGTCATTTGGCCTTTTCCCTGCTTTTGGCTATCTGTGACGTTGGGTCGGGTCAACCCCGACCTTCGCGTTGCAGCTCCGGTAGGACTAAGAGGGTAACACTTAGCCCTAGATCAGGTGCGATTGCTAGTGCATGCGGTCAAACGATGTTCCCAATCTTTGACTTGCCTCTCGGTGGGTTGTCATTTGGAGGAACTGTCGGGCGTGACGTCTGTCGAGCCATCCCTTATAACCGTCATCGTCTGTGATGGTGACGGCACAGGTGATAATCGAGTCATTCAGGGATGTAAGAATGTGACGATCGATTGTCGTAGGAGTCATCGCGTGGTAGGCTGCTACCCATCAGTTATCCTAAGGGAATGTTAGGATATCTGGAATAGGCCAAATAGTTCAGGGACGTAGGAGTGTGACTATCGATCGAAGTAACGACACGTCGCATGGTAGGTCATTACTTAGGCTGTGCCATTCGCAGGAATAGCGGCGCCAGTCATCGGAGGTAATCATTAACCTGATGAAGTTTTGTTACGATCGGGGCAACTATGAGGTCTTATCATTTCACCGAGGGAGACTGATAAGCTGATTCGGTTAGAAGTGATAGTCAACATAACCTAGTCGTTTGCCACGATGTGAGCGACTTTGGTGGATTCGCCAATCTATTGGGGAGGATTGGCAAATTGATTTTCGCCAGAGGTTTGGTATTAATTTGGCAGTGGGGGTTTGTTGCGATTTGAGCAACTCTATGTCTGTCGCGATGTGAGCGATTTTAGTAGATTCGCCATCCAATTGGGGAGGATTGGCGAATTGACTTCCGCCAGGGGTTTGATGACTTCGTGGCGGAATTAGCCTGGTATCGATCGTAAGAAAGTTGGATCAAGGGGCGACCCAGATCACGCCTTAGGGGTGTCGTTGGCGGCGACTTCGCATAGGGTCTTTCGCCAGAGCGGGCAAAGTAGAGACAATTTAACCTCGTGTACCAGTTGGAGGGGTGAGGACTAGTTTAGACTCATGTACTCGTGGGAGTTTGAAGAAGAACTAAGGGTAGTACTTCTTCAGATATTTGCCATTAATGGACATCATGATCTTATCGCCGTTAGGCTTGACGAGGCGATAGGCGCCGTTCGAGTAGACTATCTCTATTACGAACGGTCCTTCCCATTTAAGCTGAAATTTGCCCTTCTTCTTGGAGGTGAGAATCATCGGTCGGCGAACGGCCAGTACCAGTTCCTCTTCCTTGAAGGTTCGGCGTCTGACTTTCTTGTCGAAAGCCTTAGCCATCCGGGCTTGATAGAACTCAATGTGCTGTTGAGTTTCTAATCGTTTGTCGTCCAGCGCTTCGAGCTCGGCGAATCATCGTTGGTGATTGTCTTCCACCGTCATTCCTGTTGCCAAGGAGACACGAAGGGACGGAATTTGAATTTCTAATAGAAACACGGCCTCACAGCCGTATACCAATGAGTAGGGTGTATGGCTAGTCGGTGTGCGAACCGTTGTGCGATATGCCCACAAGCTTTCGCCAAGTTTTTTGTTCCAATCACGTTTGCTAGTGGAAGTTAACTTGGTCAAGATCTTGATGATCGTTTTGTTGAAGGCCTCGGCCAAGCCGTTCGCCGATGGGTTATAGGCCGTGGAGGAGAGGTTCTGTATTCAGAACTTGTCGCAAAACCTTGTGAATGCATGGCTAACAAATTGCGTGCCATTGTCATGAATGATACGTCGGGGTATGCCGTATCGGTAGATGACATGGTGTTTGATGAACTTAATCATGTCGTTAGTCTTGATCTCTCTCAAGGGGATGGCTTCGGCCCACTTAGAGAAGTAGTGAGTGATCGCGAGAATGAAACGATGACCTCTTGCCGACGGTGGAGATATCGGTCCGACTATATCCATTCCCCATGCCTCGAAAGGCCATGAAGCCTTTGTTGGGTGCAAGTCTTCGGGCGGCTGATGCATGTAATTAGCGTGGACCTGGCACTCATGGCAGCGCTTCGCGTAGACGACTGCGTCGTGAACCATCCCAGGCCAGAAGTAGCCTATTCTTCGCAGGCGATCCTAAAGTTTGGGTCCATGCTGGTGAGCTCCGCAAACGCCATCGTGGGCATCACGCAGAGCTTCTTGTGCTTCTACCTTTGAAAGGCATCGAAGTAATAAACCATAGTACGACCTCCGATACAATGTTTTGGTGGTCGAATCGTAGTAGAACCTCGTGGCACGTTGCCGGACAGACTCTCGCTCTCTTGCGTCTTCAGGCAATATACCGTATAGGACGTAGTCGATGATGGGGAGACACCAATCTTTTGGATCAGGCTGCTCCAAGACCTGTTAGGTGGCGTTTGCCTCTGGGACGTCTTTCAGTCGAAAGAGCCTTCTGCTCGCCACTGTGATCCATTGGGTCGTTCCCAGTGGTTGGGCCAGGTTTGCAGCCAAGGAAGCGAGCGCATCCGCATGTGTGTTCCTGGATCGTAGCACGTGCTCAACGCGGAAACTCTCGAACGATTCCACTAGCTTGATGGCTGCTTTGTGGAGAGGAATTAGGTCGTCATTCCTAACTTCATATTCGCCGGTCATCTGCTTGACGATGAGCTGGGAATCACCGTAAGCCTCGAGATGCAGTATCCCTAGCTCTTTTGCCAACTCGAGACCGATGAGTAATGCGTTGTACTCAGCCACATTGTTAGTGCACGGTTCTGTCAAAGAAAAGGCCTGTGGCAACACATGGTTTTGCGGGGAAGTGAGGACTACTCCCACTCCCGCGACAATAGAGCCATCCGTGGCTGTACGGGACGTGCCGTCAAAGAACATCTGCCATACCTCCGGTAGCGAAGTTACATTGGCTTCGGGCAGTTCATCTGGCAAATCTTCAAACAAGTCGGTCTTCGCCCCCAGTGGGTGACTGGCCATGAGGTTACAGATGGCCTGCCCCTTGACAGATTTTTGCGACATGAAGTGGATGTCATACTGAGAGAGTAGAAGAGCCCACCTGGCCAGGCGCCAGTTTAGCGCTGCAAGTTGCATCATGAAGACCCGGATGGGGTTCATTCGGGAGATGACATGGATTGTCTGGCCGACCAGGTAGTGTCACATCTTTTGGATGATGAATATTAAGGCCAAACATTCTTTTTCGACCATCGGGTACTGTTGTTCGGCGCCTTACAGGGTCCTACTTAGGTAATAGATACCTTGCTCGTGGCCCGCGTCATCATTTTGTGCCAAGAGAGCACCCAGAGAATGTTCCATAGCCCGTATATAGATGAGAAATAGTCTCCCTGAGATTGGTGCAGCGAGGACGGACGGGTTCGAGAGATAAGCCTTGATATCCTCGAAGGCCTTTTGGCAAGGCTCGTCCCATACGAAGGAAGTGCCTTTCTTCATAAGCTTGGAGAACGGCTGACATTTGCCCGAAAGATTTGAGATGAATCTTCTGATGTAGGCCAATCGTCCCTTGAGACCTCTTAATTCTTTGAGGTTCCGGGGTGGTCAAAGCTCTTGAATGGCTCGCACCTTGTCGGGGTCAATTTGGACCCCCTTCGTTGTGACGACAAAACTGAGGAACTTACCACTGGCCATTCCCAGGAATGATTTAGGAGGATTCATCTTGAGATGGTGAGTCCTCATGAGTTCGAACATCGTCCTCAAGTCTTGGAGGTGGTCGCTTTTGTGGCGACTTTTCACGACCAGGTCGTCTACGTAGCATTCCATCATTTTTCGGAGATATTCTCGAAAGATCGTGCTCATGGCGCGCTGATAGGTTGCGCCGACATTCTTGAGTCTGAAGGGTATGACTGTGTAGCAGTATACCCCTATAGGAGTGCGGAACGAAGTGTGTTTCTCGTCTTCGGGGTGCATTTTGATCTGATTGTACCCGGAGAAACCATCCATGAAGGACATCCTCTCAAATCCGCACGTGTTGTCGATAATGACGTCCGTGATGGGCAAAGAAAATTCGTCCTTTGGGCACGCAGCGTTGAGGTCTCTGAAGTCGATGCATATACGGATTTTACTGTTTTTCTTTAGAACCGGAACAATATTGGCCACCCAGTCAGGGTGCTGTTCCTCTCTGATGAAGCCGGATTCAATGAGCTTCTTCACTTCAGTCTCGATCGCCTCCATAATCTGAGGGTGAAACCGCCTCTGCTGCTGTTTGACTGGCTTGGCGTCCGAGTTGATGTTGAGACGATGCGTGGCGACCCGTGGATCCAAACCAGGCATGTCTTCGTAGTTCCACGCGAAGACGTCAATGTATTCCCGTATGAGGGCGATGGGATCTCCTTTTTCTTGAGGAGGTAGACTGCCGCTAATGAATATGGGCTTGGGATTCGCCTCAGTGCCCCTGTTTACCTGGAGGATTTCATCTTCGATTGGCGGTTCCCATTGCTCGAAGCGACTACTCCACTGGGCGTTAACATGGCGATCCCATGTTTCGTCATAAAGAGAAAGTTGTACATCCTTCGCCATTTCGGCTGGATCCATTGTAGCCATGTTGACTGTAGAGTTACCGAACAGATCTCTCACGCTAACGTCTGAGTCCCATGCCGATGTTACAGACAATCGATCTCCTGAGCACGCGTAGTCGGAGTCCTCGTTGATATAATAGCACAGGTCTGATGAGGAAGAGGAGTAGCCTAAGCCCCTCCGAGTCCTATTGAAGTAATTTGAGGGTTTACCCTTGGGTACATGGGCAGGTCGAACGACCGTTTTGCGCCCTCAGTCATAATTCAGGCCCTCTAAGCACGTGAGGTCATACCCCATGTCGCTCATCATGCGTTTCGCAATTTGATTGTATTGTGAAAACTGGGACGCTGGGTCCTCGTCTTCCGACTCATCCCATAGCGTGCGCAGGGGATGATCGATTCGACCGAAGATAATATCTTTTTGATAATTATTCCGGGCTGGCACGACGAACACAGCTTGTGATGACTCAATCGGCCGTGCCTTGGCGACGTATGATGAGCATACTGGCAAGTGCAGGGAGGGATCGTTGTAGAGTTCTGACCATAGGTCGTTGGGCGCATCATCCTCGGATGTGGAGCAAGATGATAAATAAGCAAAGTTGGATTTCTCATTCAGGATAATTTCCTCCGCCTGAACAGCATTGGTTACATTGTGACTCTCGTAACCGATTATAATTGACTCGAAGTCGTTCAGGATTAGACTGTCGCCATACTCCGGCTCGCTGTCCGCCTTGTTGCCACTCTCCAGTGTTAGGTCTCATGTTATGAGCCTACATCTTCTAATCTTGTTTTGATGATTACAAACAATTCCTAATATTGTTTGTCTAGTGTTTATGTTTCTTATTAGGTATTCTAGACAAACAATGCGGTTGGAGAATGGATGGATTGCGCCATAACGATCATATCAAATGGAGGTTTGCGGAATTGTGGAGTCAAGTATTGCATTCAAGTTAAAGATCCAAGATCCCGCTTCATCCGCAAGTGTACCAAGATAGAGCTTCGTTGAAGACCATCAAGCTTGGGTAATTTAGTTTAGGTTTTATATTATGTGTGTTAGTACTTTAAGC
The DNA here is from genome assembly GCA_022839385.1 of Asparagus kiusianus. Lineage (NCBI taxonomy): Eukaryota > Viridiplantae > Streptophyta > Magnoliopsida > Asparagales > Asparagaceae > Asparagus > Asparagus kiusianus. The sequence goes on along the minus strand of BQKN01067049.1, from coordinate 163,856 downwards.
TCAATTATATACACATATACACGTTTTGTTTTTTGTATATATATAGTTATATATATACATATATGTTTTGGTTTAGCTATATAGATATGAAATAATATATATCTTCATATATACTTTTATATGTTTCATATTCTATTGTATTTGGAAAAATATTGTGTTTTTGGTTTATATGGCTTATAGACTTAACAACTATAGTTTATACTTTTTATCAAGTCTATAAAATCATTTTACAAGTTTCAAAACATGGTTTATGTCAAATGTCAAAAACATGTATGTTTAGTTTTCATGTTTTGGATTAGTTTTATAAAATGATGAGTTTTCACTTTTGGGAAGTGAAATTCCAAAAATTCTTTTTGTAACATGTTTATTATCGTGTTTATAAACATTTTCCAAAGTTTTATAATTTTTGGAATTTATTTATTATTTTTAAAGGCACTTTAAAAATCAGTTTTTCAACATGAACAGTGCCTGTGCACGTTTATAAGTCGACTTATAAACCCTGACAAGTCAACTTATGAACTCCTCTGGAAAGTGAATTTTCTTCTCTACTGAGTCGACTTATTCATGAACACAAATCGACTTATGATAAGTCGAATGCAAGTCGACTTATAGGCAGATTTTTGTGTGTTATTTTCATCTGGAAAGTCGACTTATATGAACTTTCAAGTCGACTTATGTTAAGTCGAATGCAAGTCGACTTATAAATATGACCGTTGAACAGTAACGGCTATTTTCCAGATCTGTTTTTGTGTGGGTTTTTGGTCATTTCCTTAGGGTTTTGGCTGATGTCTTGGGTTGTTATAAATACCCCATTGCATTTACCTCTCCTACTAACCAAGAGAATTGTTTTAACAAGTTTAAGGGTGTTTTGTGATTGTTTAAAAGAGTGTTTAAGGGTTTTGTTTGTGAAGTAAATTTCACAAGAGCAAGTGGAGATCATCCTTTGGTGTTTGAGCATTCATTCTTCTCCCTCTCTCTTGTCATCTATAGAGAAGTTTCCTTAAACTCAATTCTAGCATTTTATAAGTTTGTTCTTAATTTCATAAGCTAGATTTCATATTGAGTTTATATTGTTTTATCTCTTTGTTCACACACAACCTATTGAGCTTATTGTATTTACATTCATAGTATAAATTTGGGTAGTGGGGTTTGTGACTTAGAGTTATGCTTAATTGAGTTCTCGCCTCGTATTAGAGAACAATTTATTTATTGTGAGCTTTAATTGTGATACCACTTGTATTACACTAGTACACCAAGAGGAGTGTGTGGTGAGAGACGGGGTTGTCCCAAGAGTAGTGGTGTCGGTAGCCTAGAGAGAGGTGATAATTCCGAGCACTTGAGGGAGACACGGGCTAGAGACCTACACTTGAGGTTGTAGTTAGTGTAGTTACATTGTGAGTGATTGTAGAGTTTTTGGTTAGCTAGAAAACCGAGTGTGTAGAGAAGTTCCGGCTTTCAAACCGGGTGTGATAGTGGAGATCTCCTCGAGGTGAGGAGCGGGGACGTAGGTCAGGCGGACCGAACCTCGTGAACATATCATTTTGTTTGTGTTTGCATTGGCGCACTTTTTCATATTTATATTGCCTTTGTCAATTACACATTGTTTATATCCCCACTATCTTTCTTTGTTTGTTCACCCTTGTGTTAACTTGTATATCATTGCTCATATATTATTCATAAGTCTTTTGCTAGGATATATTTGTTAATTAGTTTTAAATTAGCATAAATCAGATTAGATTAGCATAAACCCTATTCACCCCCCTCTAGGGTTCTTTCCTACGGCATTAAGGTACTTTCATCCAGCTCCTCTGTTGGTGGCTCATCGGGGTCTTGATACAGCAGAGAATCCGTGAAGTAGTTTTCGACGCCTTTAAAGGACTACTTGTCGGCCACTACCGTCTTTACCCGCTCATAATCGTCCACATACTTCAGGCATTGGTGAAGGGTGGATGAGACTATTCGGTTGTCATGGATCCACGGGCGTCCTAAGAGCACGTTGTAGGAAGGCTCGGCATCAATGACGTAGCAGGTCACCTCCGTTTTCATGTCGCCTATTCGGTATTTCAGGCGGATTTTACCCAACGGCCGCGTCCCCGTGGCGTTAAAGCCAAAAATGGTTGTGGTGGTCGAGGACAGACATTTTGGCGGTATTCCCAGGTGCTTGATCAGCTTCAAGGGTACGATGCTCAACGCAGAACCTGGGTTGACCTGAATCCGATCCACTTTCGCTGACCCGACGTATCCCGTGAAGTACAGCGGTCGATCATGAGACGTGCTCTTGATGAGCATATCCTCAGGGGTGAAAGTGATGCACGGGACCCGTCTCTCAGAGACTTAGCAACAAGTCGCACATTCTTGTTCTGACTCTGTCTCTTTCGAGAAGTGGGTCTCTGAGTCGGCCAACACCTCTTACAGGGCCTCCCAGGTAGACCTGGATAACCGGAGGAGGTCGTACATGGTAATTCGTTCAGGGATGCTTTTCAGCTGTGCGAGCACATTGAACCGGAAGGGTTGGCGGCTCAAGCTTGGTCCTTTCGGATTGGGAGGGGTTGTTGCAGCCGGCCTCGCAGGAGGTCCTGCCAGGTATTCCGCCCTCGTGGGATATTCCTTCGCGAATTCCTTCCCTGCTCTCGTGGCGAAGACGTTGGTGTCCTCCTCGGAATCGGTCAGGACGGTTATTGCTACATTATCTCTATCTGGGATGGCAGAGACGACATTGCACTGTTTTCCCTTGGCCTCCTTCGAAGGTCTTGCAGTCCATTGTTCATCGTTGAGGAGGTCTGGATGGACCCACATCACCTCTCCCGATGGCAGAGTTTGCGGGATCAAACCCTTGCCACGCTAGTTGTGAGGATCGTCGTTGGTGATTTTTAAGACCACCTTGGGGATAGGAATTACCCCTGCTGGAGCTTGAACATCTGGGAGGTCTGTCCCAAAACTCAAAGTGATCATGTTCGTAGTCACCTGCTTTTGGACTTTCTCCTTCTTTAGGACCCTAGCGTCCTAGAGGGCCTGGAGCTTGTCCTTGAGGACGTAACACTTGGTTGTGTGGTGACCAAGGAATCTGTGATAGGCACAGTAACTCGGGTCACCGGTTTTGTCAGCCTCCTCAGGCTTCGTGGCTTCTGGCAGTTTGATTCGCCCGCTCTTGAGCAGCGTATCGAATGTCGCCACTACCTGATCTTCTTTGAAATCGTATTGCCGCGGGGGGCGTTGTTCGAATTGTCTGGGCTTCGGCCTTTGAGCGGCCTACGGCGCCGGGGCGGAATCGACTGTCATGATCTCTTTTCCTCTCGTTCGAGGGGGATTCTTTGGCACAGCCGGCTCCGTGACTCCCTTCTTGGGCTGTGGCTCTTCAGCCTCTAGCCTCTTGATCATGTTTTCCACCTGTTCGCCCTGATGCACAAGCTCATTCCACGTCTGGGTTTCCACTATGTCTATTTTGGATAAAATGTGGATCGACAGGTTGTTCCGGCACATCTCGATCAGCGTCGACTCGGAGACTTGGTCCCGACAGTGAACTGATCGGTTCCGGAATCTCTTCATGAAATCGTTGACCGACTCTGACTTTCGTTGCTTTTCAGCAAGGAGAGTGGCCATTGACACTTCTGTGTCGTCGTCGAAGAAGCGGGCTAAAAAGAACCTTTCGACATCGGCCCACGACTTGATAGAGCCGGGTTCCAGCTTACGGAACCATTCAAAGGCCACCCCCTTGAGGGTGCCTATGAATAGTCGTGTGAGAATGGCGTCGTTCCCCGTAAGGAACCCAGTCTGCGCCATGAAGTAGTAGATGTGTTGCGAGGGCGAGTCCTTGCCGTCAAATTGCACTAAACTGATCGGCTTGAACTTCGCCGGGTATGGGACTGTATCCCATTCAACGAGGTAGGGACGGACCACCCCCAGCTTGTTCATGTTTTGCTGAAGTTTTAGCGTGTTGAGTTGGTCTTGGAATTCGTCGAACCTCTTGTCACGGACACTATCCCCGGTATGTGACGTCCCTAGCAACGTCTTGGAAGAGTAATCGGATTGCTGATTACTGTTGTCTTCCGTTTCCATTGCCGGACGGCGAGCAGGTACCCACTCATTATCCCCAGTTCGTCGGGGTAAGGGGCGTTGGGCTCTCTTCTTCTTCTTTTTCTTCTTGTTCAGAAGTTGCTCCATCATCTCTTAGAGAGTCGATGGTCGCCTGCTGTTCCTCTATCTTTTGAGCTACTGTTTGCTCGTGGGCGAGTTCAGTCATGTGTACTCTCACCGGCGCGTCTTGGCTCGAATGCAAGGTTTGGGACGTGGCTACCGCCAAATGAACTTCGTCCTTGCCATAGGAGGAGGGTGCTAGGGTGGAGTAATCAAACCCGATGCTTACCCCCTTATGGCTACGGGTACGCTGGTATATGCCGCCTTGTCCGTGCTGGGCAAACCGGAGGTTAGGTATCAGAACGAAGTCCGAGTCTGGGGAGTCGGATAGTATCGCCTTGCCCTTATCTGTCATATTGATTGTGGTGGATGGGAGCTCTAGGTCGTCGACAGCGCGCCCTTTATGGCAGTGGCGTCTCTGACGGGTGGGCCTAGGCCGAGAAGGTCGTAGAGAGAGCCTCTTGAATACTGAGGATCTCACCGTCCCTACGCATCGACAGTCGGCGAGTACTGTGTGAATGAGTCTCTCGCAATGGCACTGAGGGTTGGCCTCATGTATGGTGCGTTTGCGAGTTAAATACTCCCGAAGGTCTTCCATGGGTGACTGGCGAATACCCCTAAGGTCAGTTAGGTCGCCTGAGTGATCGCGCGAGGGGGTCCGGGATGCACCCCCTGCCGTACACCGGGTGGAACGCCTCGAAGTAGGAGTTGGGTGAGTTTGCCTTGACAGGCGAACTCTCACGTTCGGACGATTCCCAATATACGGGCGAGATTCTACCCCCTGCTTACGCGGGCGAGTAGGTGAGGTATCGCCTATTGATTTGCCTCTGAAGCTATCCGTCAGGTGGTCGGGATAAGATCCGCCCATTTTTGAGGATTCGTCTGCGTGGGTAGACTCACGCGCTCGCGGTAGTTCATTCGCATCAGGGATGTGACCTGAGAAGCGAAGTTTGCCTGAGTGGGCGGCCTTGTCTTTACCCATTGGCGCTCCTGATTTGGAAGGCCTTCCGGTGTCAGATGGGTTGCCTCCTCACCGCTGGCGAGCTCTTCTAGAGGGAAGAGCGTCCGCATGGGCTGTGGCGGCATGATTTGTGCCGGAATGAAGCAGTACTTCCTCTGGGGCGGGCGTCGCCGCAGGTCGTTTGGCGACCCATCTGGCAAGCGTTCGGCTTGTGCCCTCGATCTGTAGCTTGGCCTTGATCGACTTTGAGGGAACAGGTTCCCCCGAAGAGACTCGGGTAGAGTCTTGAGTCGCGGGAGCTTTGACCGTCTGAGGTCGGTTTCTGCAGACGACCCTGTGGCGTTTGCGGGATGAACCGCCGCCAGAGGAGGTAGAAGACAAGTACTCCTCGTACTTGGCTTGGTCGAACTCGATCTCTAGGGACTCCACCGTCGTCCCAACAGCAACCTCATCAAACTGAGCTATCACCATTTCGCTAGAGGAAACAGCTTCTCCAACTGTGGTCGCCATCTTCTGTAGGTGTAAATTTCTAATTTTCCCGAAAACAGGAAGATTTTGTTTGTATTTATAAGAAATGGCTTATTACAAACTAATCAATCGGAATTATGACAGAAGCAGAGGGAATACCCTCTTTGTTTAGTGTGGGGACTTTCGGTAGCTACAGGATGCGTCGCTCGGTGCTCGTGCCGAGTCTGCTTCCCTTGGACGATTCGACTGAGGTTCCTGAGGAGCTTCGGTACTCAGTAGAAGCTCGAGTCGATGGAGTTCGGATCCTCTGGCTCGTCGGCGATCGGGGCTCGGAGCTAGGAGATAGTACTACAGTACAGGGATTGTGCTCCTCCTCTCTTTCCTTATTCGTCCTCCTTTAAAGGTTGCTGGAAAAGGCTCTGAAAATGGAAGAGAGACAGTTTGACTGCCCCTTGAATTATGGGATGTGACCATACGTTGTTCAGAGACGTCCTACTGCCCACTTGCACCACAAACGGTCATTCGAGGAGCCGCATGTTACATCACGTCACGCAGGAATGGGAAAGCCCCTCCTCGTATCCGTGACAGCGGCTGCCAGATACTTGAGTGGATCTGGCCAGCTCATCGAGCACCGGCGGCTCTTGCCCTCCTATTTGGACGAGTGAGGTAAGCAGCATTTATGAGGGTATAGGCCGCTCTGATGCCTGTCCGCTCACTCACGCCGTAAGCCACCGGGCGACCATTTAACGGTCCTGGGACATTGTGTCCTTCCCCTATGCCTCAATAGGAGTGGGAGAATGGATGTTTCGTACCAGAGTGGGCTTGGACAACTTTGCTGCATGCCGACGGCTCCGGCTCTCGATTCTGATGGGTGAGGTGACCCGCATTTATGAGTACGTAGGCCGGCCCGATGCTTGTTCGCTCTCTTGAATTACGAGCAGCCGTCTAACGAACCTAGGGTGCTGTGCCCCCTCCCCTCGCGTCGCAGGAAGTAGGGGAGGCTTGTCCCCGAGAACCCAGCTCTAGACTTGCGTAGGCGGATATGGACCACTGCAGGCGGATTCGGCTTATGAGGGTGAATTTGTCTTACTGGCGAGTCCATGCGACTTGGCGCGTGCGGGTAAATGTGGAGCTCACGTGTCAGCGAGCCCTTCTCACGGCTGTGATCCCTCTTTCACCCAAGGGGG
>BQKN01067049.1:110495-135341 GCA_022839385.1 Asparagus kiusianus | reverse complement strand
TTTTTTTGGACATATATCATACACTTCACATCCACTTCCTGAAACTAGTTGGACACACATCAGGTTCCGAATTACAATTTTGAAGGGTTGTTTAGATGTCTACTTCAAAAACTAGTGGTTTTTCAATTTATAATCCACATAATAAAAGAAATATAAAAATGTTATAGGAATTTTAATTCTCATACTTGTTCTCATATAAATTATTAATTCCAATAGATAATATGTGCATATAAATATTTACACATCCGTGTCCCCGTACCCTACCATTTACAAATTTGTCGTGTCCCGTACCCAAACACGTACCCATGCAACACAGGATACAGTCCATAGATATTCCTCAAACTTTATATTTTTATATACAAACACACCCCTTAATTAAAATTTTCAAGAACCACCCTAATCAGTTAGTTGAAGTTAAATGTCTTGGTTGAATATAGATATGACCTATGTTTCCTTGCCATCCTAAGAATTCATACTCGTATTGAAGAACAAAGATAATTAGCAGCTTACATGGCTGCACAAAAGTATGTAGTTGATCACAAAATTGAAAAGGGGTTATGTTCTTCAGTTGTGCAGAGTAGCCAAATAATCAATGGGAAGCAGATTATGCACCTGCACAATCGATTATATGAACAAATGTGACTGAGCAAAAGATATGCAACCATCACGTCAAAAAAGGGTAGTGTTCTCCCATTACGCAAAGCAACCACATAATATATCTTGAGCAGATTATGCACCAAATATTTGATTACACAGATGATTACATGTATTTTGTTCTTTAAGAACCTATCAATTATGTACTCAACTCCCTTACAGGAAAGGGGAAATAAGAGAAGTAACATGAGAAGTAAGATAATTTCTTTATAATGGTCTATTCTGATCACCGGCAGTAGCAACAGAAGCAGTTGGTACTGCTATGCTGAGTTCTTCTGCACAAGCCATGGCTCCAAACAGCAGCAGCAAACAACTGTTGTTACAGTAGTTTTAACTTGAATTTTTAAACTTATAAGAGAACTGTTTTTCTTTTCTGATTTATCCCCCAAATATCAGTAAATGATTTTATTTTGCTGATGCATATCCAAGTACCATGTAAATGCACAGTGTATGCTTCTTTTAAAGTTCTGTCTGCTCTTTGAGACATTATCAAAAACTGGTTGTCTGTATGACTTCACAATTTGTTGAGGCCAAAAAGTTTGCAATTTGACAATAACTGATTAACACTGTGTTACCCTCTCCTTATATTTATGCATGTCTATGTGTGTAAATGAGTATTCTTGGTACCAAGGACATTGGTCCTTGGTTATGAGGTGACCATTTCTTATCTACACATTAAAAGGTCACCTCTTGAAGATGATCCCACTTAATTACTCACCCATTAGATGAGTGGGTGAGAAGTGGCCACCTCACTATCAAAGACCAAGTTTGGTCATTGCTACCAAGGATACCCATATTCCTCGTATATAATATACACATGAGTGAGTACAAGTGTGTTCGTATAGTAAACATTCCACATGATTACACACCACAGTCCATTTGCATATTACGTGCCTCCCAATCAAACATGTAACTTATATGTGCTTTAGCTTTACAACATTAGTCATCCTTATCCTGAGTAACATCAAGCAAAAGTGGAGTAGACAGAATGTCAACAAAAACTTTTCCATGAATCTTAATTGGATATCCCATGTATTTACTCCAAAGCCAATTGATAGCTTACAGATATAAGGGAGTATTTCAAAATACAAAGATTTGAGGAGGGTATATAAAAATAAGGACAACTTTGAGCAGATAAATAAAAAAACCATAAGAATAAGATTATTGATATTTACGTAGTATATCAATAATTTGGATTTGCAGTGTAGCTATACAACAGTCTTAGATAAAGAAAAATACTAGATCGCAATAATGATACTACAAAGCATATGAATTAAAAATAGCCTGATTTCATTACCTACATAAAAGTGAGAGCTAGAGAATTTCAGGCTTCTAAAGTAATAAACATGACAGAGCCTACCTTAACCACACTTCCCAGAAAGATAGCCAATAATATGAAAATAATTAAGTTTAATGACTAATTCTTCCTTTCACCAGTTTATATCACATTCTAAGAGTTGGAAGTGGAAGGAAACATCACCTCTGACGTATTTTTTCAAGTTCTCTAGGATCTGAAACTAAGACCTGAACACCCATTTGCATTTTTGTCTTTTGAAGATTAAAATCAAGACAAGCAATTCTTGCTGGAGCAACCCGAGTAGGCATCCCTTGAGCAGCACGACCGGTGTTTAAAGCATATCCGTTCAGCAAGTAGCTGTCTTTGGCACTCTTTCCATGAGCTTTTAGAATATTAATGCTCTGTCCAAAAAAACAAAGAGAGAGAGAGAGAGAATTTTAAAATACTCATATTTGAGCTCGCATGTTATAAAGAAATTAAGATGCCTGAGCCTTTATCCCAAGTCTTTTAGGTTGGCCTGATGCCCCAATTTTAATGGTGAACTGGTGCTGAGTTGTAGTCAGTCATATAGTTTCATGATTAGAAATATTAATAAGAACCGAGTTCCGAATCCTAGAACCATGCCATCATAAGAGGTGGAAACCAAACAAGTGAAGATCTGGAAAGACAAGTATAGACTCCTTGATTTTGGGACCACACCAAATGCCAGCAATAATGAATGAGCCTAACAAGCTTGGATAAATGGACGTGGACCCTACATGACGAGACATGTTCAAAAAATAGTGCACATAAAAGATAATGACCTTGTAAGTGATGGTTCTTAGATGTGTGACACAACAGCTTCATAACAGAGGTATTCTGTCCATAATAGAGTATAACACTATCAACAATGTAGCCTATTCAGAAATCACATCCTAGTAAATTGGCAAAGTCTTGAAAATAAACAACTCGCCAACAACAAATCAGCAATATGTGACATGGGTGGTTCAAATGGACAGTTATTGACATTACTTGGGACAAAATTAAAGTACTTGATTTTTCTGTTGTAGGCTATACATGACAAGTGGGTTTTGTCAATATTGAAACATATAATGCATTCTAATGGTGTATACCGAGAAATTAAGTAAATCACATGCCTATCAAGGAAGGCAGGTGCTATAACAAACAGATTGTCATTGTAGGCAGTCCGGGTTAGACAGATCACCGTAGTAGGCAGTCTGGTTGAATATGATGAAAAAGGCTGAGCACCGCGGTAGGCAGTCTTTCTAGGCAGATCGCTCAAGGACATCGGGCTGAAACCAGTCAAGGGGGTTTGGAAATACTTGATGCAACTGATGAGATTATAACCAAGACAAGTCCATTGGCGGTTAAATTTATTACAGCACCCTGCACCTGGTCTGGATCAGCTAAGTGCCCTCCAGAGTTTCCAGAAGTAAAAAACCATCAAATTACAAATAAACTGTCCTTAACACATGAACCAGCTCTTGCCTCCCTCCCTCATAGATTTCTCAATCTACTACCTTTAATAATCGATTAAAGAAACTTAAAGGCAAGTTTACATCCTAAGGTTTAAAAGCATAGCCTTGAAAACATTAAAAAGAAATTAGATGTCTGAATAAAATAGACAAAGAAATGAAGAAATCACAACCCTAAAAAAATCTGCGAACAGCTAACTTCATCCAAAAATCATTCGTTTTTTCTACTCAAAAAGGTGATTGATATCCAACAATGGTTTCTGTAAGAATTAACCTTGATGGGATATCTGACTTCTCCTCTAGCATTTGTAGTCTTCACCGCCTGAACTGCATCTACGACCTATAAGAAAAAGCCATGTAAAAGTTTATGTTCTTCAATTGTAAAAAATCAAAAAAAAAAACGAAGAGCTCAGAGTTGTATTAAGAGAAATAAAGAAACAATAACAGAAACATAAACATCAAAGACTTCATCCAGTCCTGACAAAAGGAGTAGGGTAATGTGTGCAAAAAAAAGGACATCTAGTTGAACAACAGAGGCAAAGAGAAGTGCTGAATATTAGCATTTGGTATTGTCTAATATGAGTGATATACATGTAACATTTGCCGTTTAAATTCTTAATAAACCAAGTAAAAGAAGAAACGGTGAGAATTGATAAGGAGGAAATTCAATTTGTAGTACAATAAAGGGTTTTTTTCCCGTATATACACCCCAAATAATAGGTATGTCACAAATATCCCCAAATCTCATAATTGCCATTTTACCCTTCAAATTGTAATCATCCCTCAAGTTTACACCAATCTTAACTTCTGAGGAATAAAATTGAACTATAGTATTTAATTACAATGAATGTTTACCAGATACGACCAAACTACCCTTACTTTAAATTAATTAAACTTAAGAAATAATTTATCTTAATATCGTTATTTTACTGATAACAATATTAAGATTACTTATTTTAAGTTTAATTAACTTAACTAAGATACTTAAATCATTTCTGGAAAAACTAACCCTTTAAACAGGATATTCCAAATTTATTCCTTAAAAGGTTAGGGTGGGGATAAAATTGAGGGATGAATATAAATTTAGGAGTAAAAATAACAATTACAATGGCTGATGAAGTAAATTTACAAGTAGCAATGATTTGGGGGTGTATATGAAAACCCCCATAATTAATACTGAGAGATGGATTAGGGATAGTGCAAAGGCTTTCGAATCTTGTCTGTTGGCAGGAAAATGAAAGTCGTTCGTCCCAAAACTCCTATCAATATGGCTACAAAAGTCCATAGTCCAATACGTGCACAACACAGACAGATGTGGCAGTTGATTGAAAATAAATAAACGTCATGAGTACATTACATACAGAACAGAAAATAAAGTATTATATTAATTTGGGAAACAAGGGTTTAATCTTGAGACATGGTAATACGCTGGCATAAAACTTACCAAATTTGCAAAGAAATCACTATCATTGGCAACTAATTTTGAGGACATGCTGGTTTTTGCACAGTTCACAAGAGAATCTTTTCCAAGCTTCTCAACCTAAAAATACAAATTGCAAATAATTCAAACAGTCACTAGATATATAAGTGAAAAGCTTCTACAAATTCGGACGAGAATTAAAAAATTGTTGATATGGATCCTTTTGACAATTTAATGTAGTTCATACCTTTACAGCAAGTTTTTCATCAACATATTTGCAGGCTTCCCTCATTGCGAGCTGTTTGGAAAGCGCCAAAAAAAACATGTTAAAATAGATAAGCAAGACCTCCAAAACATGTTAAATTATCAATGATCATAGATACAGCTCTCAAACAATCTTTTAACATTTATCTCAGTCAATGATGTTCGAGATGCATGAATCACAATGCTAGTTGTAAGAGATCTATCATAGCTAGCAAGGAGGAATAGAGGGATACTAATTTAAGGAGGCATGAGGATAAGTTCATTAATTCAGTTCAGATCATACTCAACCAAGTATTTGCATGATGTAATATCACACAATCACATAGTATTGCCACCTGTCATCATGCATGCATAATCTTTAAGATGCTAGCCAACATTGCAATTCACCAATGCTCACTCATAGTTGCATCAGGAACTGGTGGCAAATGCCATCTATGCTCATTTCAATTGAAATACCAAAGAGGGCATAAATTCTTTTTTGCATTGATCATATTATAATAGGATGAGAAAACTATTTCTTCACCTTTTCGCCAAGAAACCATAATTTTCTAGGAGGTAAATATGTTGTGACATTTTCATCAGAAAGTCAAAACATACTTCTTAACCGCACATGGTATAATAATCCATGTCCATGTTTAAATTTTTCATTTGTATACATGTATGGGTATATTGTACGCTTTCGCAATCATAATATCATACCAAGAATATCATTCATCATTCTAAGTTTTCCTTCAATTTCATAGAGTATGTATACTTTGTTAAAGTATTCTGGGAATTTCAGCACGCTAAATATGAAAACTTACCCTGTACCCGCTGATTATAGATGTTGGATGAATCTTGTTCCTCACAAGATCATTTGCTCTCTGCAGGGAAATCAAATATATAAAATTGTACTTCTGACAAATGCAAGAAAAAAAACTTAATGCATCAACTCAATAAACAGTGCCTTAAGCAACTCTGCAGCTACAATAACCACAGATGTCGTCCCATCTCCTACTTCACGGTCTTGAAGCTCAGCCAACTCCACAAGTACCTAATAATCCTCAAACACATAGTTGACTAGAAATTAGACATGCGATCATACTATCAGGTTATTATTATCTAACAAGAAAAAACTTCCTCATGTTTACCTTAGCAGCAGGGTGTTCAACTTCTAACATCTTCAGTATGGTCGCCCCATCATTAGTAATTGTCACATCACCAATATCATCAACCAGCATCTGGATAAGGGTCCATAATTAAACTTAATACACTTTCAAAGATACATAGAAATACACTACATAACACACGCTTTACATTCAAAACATAATGATTTGACTATCATCATTCAAAACATAATACAAAAGCTGTAAGCCTGTAATATGACACAAATGCCTTCAAAGTTTTGGAACTATATGATGTGTTCATTCAATAATCATGATTAAGCAGGCAGGTACGTGGGAAAAAGCAGAGAAAATCATATAGCATTAACAGCTAAAAGACTAAGTATATAAGATAAAAAATAAACTATGAGATTGACATCATGCAGTTACTTGACAAGCTTAGGAGATATTCAAAGAAATCGTGAACCTTACCATCCCATCAAAACAGTAACAAGTTAATTTTGCTTCCAATATAAGGCTGCATACAGACTTTCTAAGTAGCTAATACTGGGTCATTGTAGAAAATTCATGAACCAACATAAAATTCATCAAGAAATTCTTAAAATTTTAGCAACATATTGCAGGTTTTATTTTGTAGATAAATGGTGATTTCAACCACTATCAGTTGGTAGATAAAAGGAAGACGGAGGACTTCATGTAGACATCTTAACTTTTCAGCTTAGACAAAAATGATCCCACCTGAGGGAAAACATTGGAAAAGGAAATTGCAGTAAACCTAAAAGCATTAATATTAGTCCTGGTCATAACTTTCAGCAGATAAATTTTAGAAAAATCTGTCATAATCTACGGCACAGCTGAGAGGATGAAATTAGACTACCTAACAAAAACAAATATACTCATAGATTTTGGTTACTATTCATTACTTACAATAAAATATAAATAATACATACCTAATGTTGCCAAAGACTTACATATGTGTCGCAATTTAGAAGGGTTTACTAGTAAGTATTTCACAAATTATAATTCTCTAGAAGTTGGATGTCAAAAGTGATAGATAATTAAATTAACACCAAAGAAGAGATGGTAGGTTGATTACTGAAATGTTATGGTAGGTTGTTGGTACGAGTCGCCGAGTAGGTTGATTACTGAAATGTTATGGTAGGTTGTTGGTACGAGTCGCCGAGCTAGCACATTTGATCGTGAAATTATCAAATTTGGGGTTGAGAAGATAATAACGAGAACACACGAAAATTAAAGTGACGAAGGAAAATACCTTCTTTAGGTTATGAAGAATAAAAAATTACAAAATCTCTCTCACAATCTCTCTAGAATAAAGAACAACTTCTCTATCCTCACTAAACTCTAATCTCTTGATTATAATCTCTCTTCCGATGTTTAGAAACCCTAAACAATCCTTATTTATAGGGTAAACATGGATGACAAAATCGTAAATAACCAAGGCAAAATCCAATCAAGATTCGTCTCAAAACAGAGTCCAACTCGGCCTAGGAAACTGATCCGATCAACCGGTCTCCCACTATCGGTCGACCGACAAGTGAGTCTCGGTCGACCGACCAAAGAACACGTTTCTCGTCCTGTAGTGTGCACTAATCTGGTCAACCGGTGCTGAGCGTTCGGTCAACCGGCTAGAGACTTGTCGCCAGATTCCTGATTTCGTCGTTTTCCTACTTTTAACCGTTTTCGCCACCACCAACAGCTCCACTCATGCCTCTATTCTCAAACTCCCATGAGAATCATCTATCCTCAAACTTCCATGAGGATCGCTAAGTTCTCGAAGCAGAAAAGAAGATACACGTGTATCATGACTCTCCCTTTAGGAACTTGAAGTCTCATTCAAGTTAGAACTTCGGAACTCGCGAGCCCTCCTTCCCTATTGAACCACTTAGTCTTGCTAGGAACCTGACCTTAACGTCCGATTAGAAACGTCTCATTCATCTCGCGTCTCGTCATAGTCACATTCCGCTCCAAAATGCAATCCTCTTTCAGTAGCTACTCATAAGGCCTAATGAACAGTGAGAAGCGAGACAAACTTCTTGTTTGCATTCACTAACCTCTTCGTCCGGGTCACCGTCACCAAGTTTGTCTCCTTTAGAAGAGACGCCAAACAAAATATAAATTTCTCACCGTCTTTGGTGAATGTGTACTTTTGAGCTCGTCTTTCGTAGATTACATATCTATCCCACAAATACGGATTGCCTAGTATAATCTGACAATCATCCAATGGGACTACATCGCACGTGACCTCGTCTATATACGACTCGTGGAGTACAAATCTGAAAGTACATTGATTAACTACATTCAGTCACGCCTTCTTTTGAATCCACCCTAAAGGATAGGATTTCGTATGCTTGATTATCTTCATACCTAATTTTTGAATCAAGGTCTCGGATATCATATTCTTCTCGTTGTCTGGATCAATTATGACATCTACCAAACTGGTCTTCATCTGCAACTTAAGAATAAAGAGCTGCTCTATGGGGTATTCGTCCTCCTTCACGGCATGTTTTTCTGTCATAAGGTTAAGACTGTTGTTGAGTTGTCATTCTTGGGACTTCTTTCAGACCTTGTGCTATCACGTATGTCTTTTTCTTCTCTTTTTTTTAACCATTTTGGTTTGAGATGAGAATACTTCTCCCAACATCGATCAGCTATATGTCATGTCTTCTCGCAATGACTACAAATCAATTATGTTTTTCCTAGATCACCTTTCTTCTTCTTCT
The DNA here is from genome assembly GCA_022839385.1 of Asparagus kiusianus. Classification (NCBI taxonomy): domain Eukaryota; kingdom Viridiplantae; phylum Streptophyta; class Magnoliopsida; order Asparagales; family Asparagaceae; genus Asparagus; species Asparagus kiusianus. The sequence continues at coordinate 126,387 of BQKN01067049.1, read as the reverse complement.
TCATAGGTTGGGAACCACTAGACTCGCCTCCATCTTGCTTAGCATCTCCCTTCATCTCGTTGCTCTTCTTATGTTCGCCCTTAATGGCAATAACCTTCGCACTCGCTTCTGTAATAGACTAGACCGTGAACAACTTCATCTCCTTCCAGATGTATTCCTTCAGACCCGCCATATACTTCATGAAGATGGAATATTCATTCGTTGCTATGTAGAGGATCATCGTCTGCTGTTGGAACTCCGTTGTGTATTCTTAAACAGTCCGGTTGAGTCTTTGGCGTAATCTATACCACTTGTATCAACGCTACTCAAGGAATCCCACTGGGTAGAATTATTTCCTCAGTAGCTCCTTAAACTTGTTTCACGACACCGCCTTCTTCTCCTGCTTAGAGTAGGATTTTCACCACGTCAACGCATGTCCTGAAAGCTTCAAAATCACGAACACAATCTTCTCCTTAGACGAATAGCCATAAAATGTAAAATACGTCTCTATCCGCTCGATCCAGTCATCAAGCCTCTCGACGTCAACACTCCCATCATAAACAGGGATCTCTATCCTGAAGTCAATCTTCAGATTCTGATAAGGACCCTTACCCTCTTCGTGTGGAACAATCTTGACGGACTGTCTCCTCGTCGGAATCAGAATTCACGCTCTCTCCATCGGACCTCACAGGTTTTATCTTAAATTTTGAAGAAGATTCGTCCTTTTTGTCCCCTTGATGGATGAGATCGATGAGTTATGTAAGAGTCAACCCTATCGTCTCGATCTGCTTCTCCAATGCATCAAGTCTCGATGAGTTGTCACTGTCAGTTATCTTCTTCTTCCTTAATTTTTAGACCTTTTTAATAAGGATCTCGCCTAGCTTCTTGTATTACGGTCGAGTAAGGATCATACACAGGATACCCCCTTCACAGGATCTGATCGTTCTGATACCAACTTGATACGAATCGTTGAGCAAGCACCTTTGATCGTGAAATTATCAAAGGTAGGGTTGAGAAGATAACAACAAGAACACAATGAAAAGTGGTGAAGAAAAATACATTTTTTAGATTATGAAGAATAAAAAAATAACAAAATCTCTCTCTCACAATCTCTTTAGAATAAAGAACAACTTCTCTATCCTCACTAAACTCTAATCTCGTGATTATAATCTCTCCTCCGATGTTTAGAAACCCCTAAACAATCTCTATTTATAGGATAAACAACGTGGATGGCAAAATCATAAATAACGAAGTCAAAACCCAATCAAGATTCGTCTCAAAACAGAGTCCAACTCGACCCAGAAAACTGATCCGATCGACCGATGTGCCAATACCGATCGATCGGTCTCCCACTATCGGTCGACCGGCAAGTATGCCTCGATTGACCGACCAGAGAACACGTTTCTTGTCCTGTAGTGTGCACTAAGCCGGTCGACCGGCCAGAGACTTGTCCCCCAGATTCCTGATTTCGTCGTTTCCTACTTTTGACCGCTTTCGCCACCACCAATGGCTCCACTCACACCTCTATTCTCAAACTCCCATGAGAATCATCTATCCTTAAGCTCCAATGAGGATCGCTAAGTTCCCGAAGCAGAGAAGAAGATACATCCGTAGTAGTTTATTACTGAAATGTTATTTACTTTCCCTTCCTTTAGTTTTCTGAGTTTGAGGCTCCTCTTAAAACCTAGTTATCCAATCTTAATAGATCTCTTCTTTCTTGCAAAATTCCTCTTTATTAGTCATTAATAGTCCAATATCTTTTTTCCCCTTCTAGCTCCCCTTAGAAGGCTGTTTAGTTTTCTTCAAAGATAAATCATAGCAAATGTCGCATGAACCGTTTGTTGCAAGATGTCAGCTTCAAATTCATTGTTAGGATAACCCACAATTTATTGTAGGAAGTGTATTCCCAATGCAAATATAGTGTTTGGTTTAGAGGGGGAAATGATGAGGTGAAATTTTTTTTTTATTTTCCGTTTCTAAAAGATGCATCTTTTGCTCCCAACAAATTGGTGGCAACATTGATCGCGGATTTGCTACGGACTATGAGTTCATTTAGCTTAACTAATTACAATGTTTCAAACCAAATATCGGAGTATAAAGTACTTCCTTGTCAGGTTGCAGAATGGAGCGCTTGATCCAGATCCAAGCATGCAACACTACAAGGGCAGCATGAAGAACTTCATACAGCAGAATAAAAGTTAAGGTTTATACCTTATCAAGGCCAACGGGGCCGAGCGAAGACTTGACGACATTGGCAATTGCTTGGCACGCCATAACTACACCAAAGAACCAGTGAAAACATGAAGGATCCAAAGATTGGATCTTTTTGGACTGAAATCAAAGGGCCTGAAGGGAAAGGTACCATTTTGGGTGCGGACGTCTTGGCCAGATTGGCGATCGCCGAGGATGTCAGGGATCTGGGAGCCGAACGCCATTGGAGAAGGAGGAGAGAAACCCTAGAAAGAGAGAGAACGAAGGGGTTTAGTGTGGAAATGAGAACTGGAAGGTTCGAGTGTTGGCGCCCGTTTCTAATTGAGCTAGGGTTGGGTTCTCCTTCTCGGAGCCGAGCTGGTAGAACTTTATAGGAACTCTTTATAAAGGGCGTCTTCAGTATTCTACGTTGAAGTGGGTGGCAAATGCTGACCCGACCCGACCCGACCCGACCCGCCATTGATGGGTACGGATCATGATACGTGGACATGGGTCACATATGGGTGGGCTTGATTAATAAACAGATAGGGTACGGATCAATCTGAATGACCCGTGTTGTGTAAGGGCATCTCTAACAATACCCTCCAAATTTCACCCTCCAAATTAGAATATTCTAGGAATATTCCAATTTGGATGGTGAAATTTGGAGGGTTGCTCTAACACACACTTTCCAAATGTTTTTATTTTTATTTTTTATCAAAAAAGCTATATAAATTAAATAATGTTGGATATAGTTTACGTTAATAATTTTATTGTTAATAATTTATTTGGAAAAAAATTATAACATTATGAAGGTGTCGATGAGAGCTTTAAAATGAACCTAATGTTAATACTGTAATACAACATATGCTTGTATTTTAAATATTATAATTTATGCTTGTATTTTCTTATGGAGCAAGTTAAATAGATCCACGTATTTAAAATTTCATGTCTGATACTTATTTATTTAATTTAAAAATCAATAATTTTATAATATTATTAAAATAAATTAATCTTAGTTTTATTTTAAAGATCTCAACGAGCCCTTTCCAAATATATAATGATTTCAAATATTAGATTAATAATTTTTTAATTATATTTATTTAAAATTAAACATATAATTTAAATTACTAAGAAGGATGGCAAAGTGATAATTTTTAAGAAATCAAATAGTTAAAAATAGCAAAATTATAATTAATAAACCATGAATAGTGTTATGGAGAGACCCTCCATTTTTTTCTCCTCACCCTCCAAATTTGAGGGTCAAATTTGGAGAGTGATTGGAGAGGTTCCACTCTTCAAATTTGATGATTTTTGAGATATAGAGGCCGGTTGGAGATGGTCTAAGAAATGAGTGTGTTGTAAGTGCACAATATATTTTAGTATAGAAAATGTCGAACTATAAAGAAAGATGTTTGGCTTTTGAATGAGATTCTTCTTTTTTATGAAGTTTGATTGAAAAAAAGTATTTTAAGAAGGGTTTGGAAATGAGTTTTTGAACTTTTGTTCTCTAATGGGGGTTATTCATTGGTGTAAATTTAGGGATAATGGAATAATTTTTGGAACAACACTTTTTGGTGTTATTCATTGGGGTAATTCGGTATGGATTCAACTTTATGGTGTTATTGATTTGATAGGATAATTGTGGGACAAATACTCCACTTCCCCTAAAATTACCCAATTATATAAACATCCATGATACCCCCACCCTCAAAATTACACCAAATCGCTTGCTGGAACAACAACATGGGGGTAATCTTGCTCTCTCACCCTCCCTACAGCGTCTCTTCTTCTTCCATTGTGTTCTTCCGACGTTAATCCCTTCTCTTCCGCCTTCTCCTCCACCACCTCAACCGCCTCTCGGACCCAAAGCCTCTGACGCCAATTCCTCCTCCTCCTCCGCCTCAATCGTCTCTCAAACCCAGAGAACATCTCCTTTGCTTGGTACATGCCCTTTTCCTCTAATTTTTCTCTCCTTTTTTAAAGCTAATTTTGCAAATTTTAATATTTTTCCCATTTAAATCGATCGCATTTCAAAATGAGTTAATCAAATACAAAAGTGAAATTTTATAAAATTATGCAGTTTCTTGATTCTATTTGATGTTGAAATCTAGGGTTTTTTAGTTAGCTGAGGTTTTGGATGGATCTATGCTCTTAAAAAATGGTGGATAGTGATAATATTTTCTTAATTTTTAGTACTTTCTCAATATTTATATGATTTTTTCCTTAATAATTCATTTGATAGACTGATTTGTTGAATTGATAGTTACATGCGGAGTCTATATAAATTTAATTCTATGATAATTGTGGACAGTAGAAGCTTGAACATATGAGTGAAAAAGTGCTCCTTGTTAATAAATTCCTTGGCCCTGAATTTTTTACGTATTCACCCTGAATTATATGAAATTAATTCTATGATAACTGTGGGCAGTAGAAGCTTGAACATGTGAGTGAAAAAGTGCTCTTTGCTAACAAATTCCTTTGGCCTTGAATTATTTACATATTCACTCTGAATTACTTAGATATCGTGATGATGATTCCATAGTGTTTTAGAACTACACTCGTTATAAATATAAATGTTTCTGTTGTGCTCTCCATTTGTTGAGTGGACATATTTCTGCTGTAACATACTTTAGTGCTTGAAACTCGTTTGAATTGTTGATTGTGAATTGCATGAGTTTCTATAATTGATTGCTATTGTATGATATGTGTGTTTGGACCTCTCTTCAGATTGTTTTTATTCTTTTGGTGACCTATTCTCACAGGGATATTTTTTTGCTTATCGTTTCGATAGTTGCTAAGTTTTGTTCCAACTAATTAATTGGTGGCTTTATTAATCTTTAACCAATTCAGGTGAAGACTGCATCCCTTGTTAAACCTAGATTGCAACCTTATTTGTTTGTTTGGCTTCCTTCCATGTTTTTTATTTTGTCTATAGTAACCTTAAGAACCAAGTGCTCTGCAATTGTTGTCCTGAGAAAAGCCAACTCTTGGTTTGGTTATTTCATATTGAGTGTATCTCTAGGTTATATTTGTTATAATTAAGACATATTTAAGTTTGTTAGCCATTAGATTATATTTGTTATAATTAAGACTTTAGTTCTGTTTGAAAAATATGAAATAAAATTATAGCATGTAAAATAAATCGAAAATAAAATAATAAGAAACTTTGGCCTGATCAGGAGCAGTCGTGTAAACAATGTCCTAGAAGATTGAGGACCCGCCTATCGTCCTAGCGTAGATTACCCTCTCTCCTCTAGCGGTAAAAATCCCCAGAAATAGTCGGCCTCTATACTCGGGCGAGAGAACAGAGTTTCAGCTCAGACGAAGAATGGTTGCCCAAAAATAACATAACATGTGAACGAAAATAATATGCAGAGGATAGAAGAGGAAGAAGAGAGAACTGTTTCTGTATATTTTTCGAAAGTGAATAAAGGGTGTATGTATAGGATTGAGAAAGCCATTATAATTCCTACAATTAATACGGTAACGTTCATTATAAAACTTCATAACGTTCCCCATAATGTATAGCCGTTACGCACATTTTAATTTTATTTATAGCACTATTTTCTGTGGGACTATCCATGAAGGCAAAATTGCCTTTTCTCCAACAAAATATCCAACAGTCCCCCCCAATGTAATATTGATTGAAAACTCAAAATCAATAAATAAAACAATAAATCACAAAACAAATATAGGTTGGACAACCTTTCGTATCGTGAATTCGGGAGAGGTAGCTTTCGGCTTTGAACCATTTCTTAGTGAGTTCATCGCCACCTGAGGGACATAATGGACCAGGCCTTGAATTAGGCCCCTTGTACCAGGTATTGATGAAAACACACACACAATACATCTTCATCTATTGGGCAAAGTGGGTTAAGTGTTAAATGACATGCTCACAATAAACTGACTCATGATAGTTTCTAGGGGTTAGCCCAGCCCCCCATCACGGCCATCACGGTTCCTGTAACGTAGGTAATTCCTCTAAGGGTACTACAGCTGGATATCATACCCTCCGCAATACATACATTAGACTTATTAAGAGTAAAACTCAGCCTAACCATCTGTATCATAAGAGCATCGTCATCATAGAGAAGGGAAAGTAGCACATGTTACTATAATGCTATATAAATATATCTAGGTTGATGCTCCACACAAGTGTCAGTAGTCCAGCTTGTTCATACTACATGGAACCAACATTGGGACTACATCTCCAAATAAGGGTTAGGTTGCCGCTATAAGTGACCTCGTCTATGAGCTTAACCCAATCTCCCTCGATGAATCCAGAACCACACTCCTGGATAGACCATTTGTTAATGGGTCAGCAAGATTGTTTTTTAGACTTTACAACTTTGTCTAACAGGCGTTATATATATTTATCAAGTTATTTTATAATTAGTTCTTCATATTATTTGACATTAGGTCCCCTTCGTGTTTAAGTTATTTTTCAAATCAATCTTTTCTTATAAGGATAAGGGAACCTAATAGCAATTTAATTATTTGATGGACTAACTTTAATATAACTTTTATTCATCATATAGATAGAAGTTATGAGACATACCTCTTGATTTGATTTTCCAGGATATTGATTCATCACATTTCCAGTAACTAGGCATACTAGTTGACAGAGCATATTTATATCAACTCTAATTATTTCTTGAAATCTCAAGAGAAAACATTATACATGTAGTCAAATAAAGAGCTATAAAAATTAATATTTTTAGTCACTATTAAAATGATAGGACGTTAAAACATGTTAGCATAAAAGATCAACGATCATAGTCTATATCTGAAGATGTAACTGCATAGGGTTATAATTTGTCCTTAATATCTGAACATTTCAAACTAATGTGGAACTAAAACACTGCAGTTATATCTTTACATGCATGCATATGCACATATATGAATGCAATCACTAATAGTTACATGCAAAGCATTCAAGAGAACCTTATAATATGATTTCATATCTTAAAGTATATTTCATACTTCATATGCATAAATTTTAAATAACTCGTATTATAAGAGGTTGCAAATTTGTTGCCTACAAAGGAGACATTTCAAATTTAAATTGGTTGCCTATAAAAGAGATCTTCCAAATTTAAATTGGTTACCTACAAAAGAGACTTTCAAATTTTAAATTTGTGCATATGAATTATTCTCATAATTCCGCTCCTCTTATTCAGCTTGAATATAAAATGTTTCATATGGAATTATAACAATTATCAAATAAATACAATCACATAAGCATATGACGAATAAGCCCTATTTATATGGACAACACATATCGAATGATTTGTAATAAATTAATAATATTACATATGATTGTAAAAAAAGGCTATAAATGAAAAGGTTTTTGTCAATACCACTAGACCAGAAACTTAACTAGATCAGCTCCTAACAAAAACTCCTAAAGTGAAAAGATTAAAGTTTTACCCGGGTAGTTTAGCCATGTAAGGATAGTACTAGAAGGAGATCAAAGATCAATTAAGTTTCTCGTTCCTTACGGAGCGCATTACGCAACCCCTAAATCTTATCTTAGACACCAACTAATCCAAGAAAACTTGAACCGGTTTACTTAATGATTTCTTATTCATTAACAGTATATGAGAATAGTGATTGTTAACAATAAATACGTAAACAATAACTATAAAACTGTATCAGTAACTGTGAACAGTAAATACGTGAGCAGTACTGTTGGAAAGTGGTTTGCATTTTGAACAGTACTTGCACTTACTATTTAGAAATGGCACGGTAATTTGCTACAACAACTGTCATGAATACTTAATTGCTACAGTGATATTAATTAATTATAATTAATTACAGCAATTAAAATAAAGTAAGAAAATAGTCACAGAAACCGTATTTTACTAGAATGAATAGTAATTACATTTTTATGAACAAGGAAAATAATTCTTTGATGAACAGTGCTCTATGTGAACAGTAAAAAAATTTAATAAAAAAACATTAACCAAAACTATTTTTTAAGATGAACATTAATGTTTTTAATATAAAATGAATAGTACGGTTTTTATTTTTAATTAACAGTTACCGAAACTATTTTTTTAACAGTAACATTTTTAACAGAAATTAAAATGGATGAGTAGTAACTTTGATGAACAGTAATAATTTTTTAAAAAATAATAATTTCATATTTAAAACGATAGCTATAAACTAGTCAATCTTCTAGATTATTTGAAAAATATCAAATAAAATTATAGCATGTAAAATAAATCCGAAATAAAATAATAAGAAAGTCTGGCTTGATCGGAAGCAGTTGTATAAACACTATCCTAGAAGATTGAGGACCCATCTATTGCCCTAACGTAGATGATTCTCTCTCTCCTAGCTGTAAAAACTCCCAGAAGCGACCGATCTCTATACTCGGGCGAGAAAACAGAGCTTCAGCTCAGATGAATATTGGTTACCCAAAAATAACATCAACATATGAATAAAAATAATATGCAGAGGAGAGAATAGGAAGAAGAGAGAATTGTTTCAGCATATTATCCGAAAGTGAATAAGGGGTGTATATATATGGTTGAGAAAGCCATTATAATTCCTACTATTAATACGGTAACGTTCGTCATAAAATTTCGTAACGTTCCCCATAATTGTTTGTGTCGAAAGTTGTTGTTTTCATTACTATCGAATCTATTACAACTTTAGTCATTACAATAAACTCGAATAAAATAAAAAGTTGATCTTTTTATAAGATCTCCTTACACAATGAAAATAAAATAAAATTTATAACTCTCGTCAAACAAACGTAGAAATCGTTCATCGTTCTTCTGCTTGCGTGGGATCTTTGCCTGTGCCGGGGATTTTGATATCCGTGGACCACCTTAGATCTGGATCCGGTTGATAAAAATTCGGCAGAACTTCGCCTTCACCGAGGTAGCGTTTGATTTGAAGCGCTGAGATCGACCAAGAGAAATCAGAACTGTTCTCGAGATCAAGACCAAGCCTGATCTTAAGGAAATAGGGGAAACGGGCGTCGGATCTCTCGAACTCGCCTTCTTTATGCCGAAGAACTCGCCAAGATCTGTCCACCCTCGCTGAAATTCGATCTCCCTTTGACTCCTCAATCCGGCAACACCTCCTCGTCTTGAATAATAATCCCCCCTGCTGAAAGGAGGCCCTAGGCTTGTATTTATAGAGCTTCGAAAGCGGTTATTTGGATGAGAACAAGTGATTTGACTCTATCTTCAGTTAACAACAGTCTAATCACGTTTGGGGATGATATCAAGTTAGTTAGGAACCCCTGAAACAGATAAATCCTGTGAAAACAGCTTTAAAACCGTCAAAACGCGTTTCGGGTTCCAGACTGCGCGGCGTGGGTCGGACAGATCCGACCTGCGCTTGCGCGGGTCGGACCAATCTGACCCGCACTTCCGCGGGTGGGTCGGACTGATCCGACCCACGCTTGCGCGGGTCGGTTTGTTCCGTCATGCGCTCGCGCAGGTTTGCCGATTTTTCTTCTTTTCCTGTTCTCTTTCTTCCGGGACTTGTAGTTTCTCCCGTTTTGCATGTTTGACCGTCTTGTTGACTTGCACGCTTCGTTGCGGGATTAATTGTCGAACGAGCGTTGGTTGATATACGCGTGTTGATTGATGCACGCGTGTCGACCGACGCACACGAACTGATTGACGCGCGACATGCACGTGTTGATTGATGCGCGCGTGTTGATTGACGCTTATGAACTGATTGACGCGCACGTATTGATTGATGCGCGTGTGCCACTTGATTCGGCGTTTCTCTTCATGCGCTTGTCGACGAGCGATAATCCTTTTAGACTCGGATAACAGTGTTCATCGCCTTCTCTTGGTCTCGAGCTGTGTGAGGGCACCCATCGGCATTTTTAGACGCCTATAGATACCCCCTCCAAAGTATTTCAGACTCATTCTTTTATAGAGAAGTCTGGAATGCTTTGGATAAGATATGCTATCTCCGCAATTTCGTAGAGTGACCTTGAACTACCTCAATTCTTAACTTCTTCAGCCTTCAATCTACTCATTGTTTCGTCAAATAGATGAAGTTTTTTCGACACTGCGTTTATCGTCTGACCGTTGTCGAAATCTTGAACTGAGATTGGTATGTAAGTTTCTGAACTTAGCTCGTGCCATTGAGTTGACTTTGAACTGATCATCTCCGTCAGAAATTCATATCTGAATCCGATTGAACTCCCTGAAATCATCGTTTGCCTTAGTTTGGCGAGATTGTTGATGTGTCGACCAGCATCGACCTTCACTGTAATGTGTTGTCCGACGTTAACACAATTTATACTCGTAAGTTTGCTGGAGTCTACATAGTTTAACCTCCTAAGGCATTGGAGCGTGACGGTCCTAAATTTTTAGGCTGCAGGACTAACTGCTAAGGCTGATTCATCTATATGTGTGGATCTTATCTTGATATTGTCAGATACTCGAGTCACGAGACCAACTAACGGAGCTGGTGCGTCAATGACTCGCATTTATAGAATTTTTGGCAAATTCTCAGCCATCAACGGGTTTGATGAGCCTTTACCGACGACCGTTTGAGTCGAGCTAGCATGCAGATTGTTTAAGTCCGTTCCGCATGTAATGTTAAGCTAAAAAAGTTAACCCTTTTAGTGCTATGATATTGAATACGTAGACTTCACCTTTCTCTTATGAAAAGACTAAACAGCAACGTGTATCAGACGTTGACTTAGGATTTTTGGCAAATCCTCAGCCCTCAACGGATTTGACGTGCTCTTACTGATTACCGTTTGAATCGGGCTTACATGCGGATTATTTTAAGTCCGTTCCGCATGTGATGTTATGATAAAGGAATGAACTCCCTTAGACTTGATGCTACGACTTCGAATACGTAGACTTCGTCATTGTTACGGGAATAGGCTACCCGATAACGTGTGTTAGACGCTGACTTATCCCTACTTAGGCTTCGGGATAAAAGTCCCCAGACTAGAATTCTGGTGTCTTCTTCAATCGGTGAAATACTAAACCGGCAACGCGTGTTACGCGTTGGCTTATTCCTACTTAGGATTCGGGATAAAATTCCCCGTGCGTGTGAAGCATGGATTATGGTGTTATTAATAACAACCTGCCATAATATCGAATATGTGGGCTTTTGTTCTTTTTACGGTTAAGAACTAACCGGCAACGCGTGTTAGGCATTGACTTATCCCTGCTCAGGATTCGGGATAAAATTCCCCACGCGTGTGAAGCATGGATTTTGGTGTTATGAATAACAACCTGCCACAATATCGAATATGTGGGCTTTCGTTCTTTTTATGGTTGAAAACTAACCGGCAACACGTGTTATGCGTTAACTTATCCCTACTCAGGATTCAGGATAAAATTCCCCGCGCGTGTTAGCCACGGATTTTAGGAGTTGAAAAAAAGGTAGCGTCTTCTCTTGGGGCAAAAACGAACCCGATACGGGAAAGGAAGAATTTTATATTCTATCTCCCAAAGCTGAAGAGGAAGAATTTTATATTCTATCTCCAGCGCAGAGGAAACTCAAAGTAGGATCTTCACTTTGAGAATCTAAAGAGTGAAACTAGGAGTGGGATCTCCACTCCGAGAATCGAAAAGATTCGGCTAATCCTAACTGTCGGAAGGTTTGATTATCGAACTAAAGTTGAATTTCTCGTTTATCGATGGTGGATTATGATTTTGGCCCTAATTGTGGGAATGTTTGACCAAACGGAGTTTGAGGTGATCCTAACTGTAGGAAGGTTTGATCGTTCGATTTGAAAGTGGACCTCTCGTTCATTGGAGGAATCGAGGGGGGATTTTGATTGTGGTCCTAACTGTAGGAAGGTTTGACCAAATAGGAGGTTTGAGACGATCCTAACTGTAGGAAGGTTTGATCGCTCGATTTGTGGACCTCTCATTCATTGGAGGAATCGATAGGGGATTTTGGTTGTGGTCCTAATTGTAAGAAGGTTTGACCAGGTAAATAGTGGGAGTAATTGTAAGAAGGTTTGACCAGGCAAATAGTGGGAGTAAGAGTATAAATCATAGTGAGAATGTTGACTTGTACCGATTACTCAATGGGGATTCTTGGTGTCAAGTGATAAGAACTTTAACATGATTAAGACATTAAAATTCCGAGTACTATGTCCGGACTCTAACATTGAGGATGTTGAGTGCACAGATACAACGAAAGTTTGAGCAGATTTAACCGGAAGGAATTTTGATGATCCTACCGTCAATTAGTCTGATCGGTGGGGGATTTTGTGGTAAAAGATTGTGAGTTATCAAACACCAATGAGAATTTTGTGAAGAAAGATTGATCCGACGAAGTGATCGAATCTCGTCTCAGCAAAAGAATATTCGGAAATCACATTGAGAGTTTAGTGTTTATCACTTTGTTCATAATAATCAGGTTATCCCTAAGAAAGTTACATTTAGCATTCTTCTGGGAACTTCTGATTATATGAATCATCCACCCCCAGCTTTCCTTACGAAACTGGGTTTGACATTATAATCTGTTACATGACTGGGTTATCCTTAAGAATATTACATGTAAAAATTCTCCAGGAACTTCCCGCTAACGGTAGGAAACAGTTTAGACTCATATACCTATTGGAGTATTAAGAAGCAGTTTATACTCGTATACTTATCGGAGTATTACCGTTCTCATTCGGCTTATTCCAGCATTATGACGCCGGCTTCAACCAAGGTTTGGATGCTATTCTTGAGAGCAAAGCAATCCTTTGTGGGATGAAGGACCCTCCTATGGTACGCACAGTACTTTGGATTCGTAGTGTTATTAGCTTCCTCCTGATTTGTGATAGGTGGTAGCTTGATCTTGTTATTCTCAAGGAGGGATTCGAAGATGGCTGGAACGTCTTCGTCCTTGAAAGAGTACTCTTTTTGGAGTCTTGAATCTGAAGTGTTTCGCTGTCTCCGGGATTGCCGTTGTGACGTCTGATTAGTGTCAACAGCTACTGCAGGTGCCTTGCCCTTACCACAGGAAGCGAAGTTTGAGTTCGGAAGATTAGCCGTCGGTTGGCTCCTCTCAGCCTTCTTCCTTCGGAGGAAGCGTTCGGTCCGCTCTCCACACACCTTCAACTCTTTCCAGTTGTTGGACGGTGCGACTCCCATAACTTCCAATATCTTAATAGATAGGTTGTTATGGCAGGTTTGAAGGATGAAGTCCTCTGTGATCGGATCTCGGCAGTTCATTGTCTTATTCCGGAAGCGTTTGACGAAGTCGTCGACCGTCTCATCATCTTCTTGCTTCTCATCAAAGAGTGTTCTGATTGACACCTCGGCATCATCATCAAAGAAATGAGAGAGGAACAGATTCTCCAGGTCGTCCCAGCTGTTGATGCTTCCAGACTTGAGACGGCGGTACCGATCAAAGGCGGGCCCGTGAAGGGTGCCGACGAATGACCGAACCATCAAAGCTTCATTGCCGGAGATCATACCCAAGTGGGACTTAAAGTAGATCAGATGTTGTATGGGCGAACCCTTCCCGTCAAATAGCGTGAAGTTAATCAGGTTGAACTTCGCCGGGTATGCTATTGAATCCTACTCCTTTGGATATGGACACAGAATGTCAGTCTTTTTCACCTCTCGAGCAGACATCAGAGCGTTGATTTTGCTCTCTGTTTTCGTCAAAAGTTGCCTTCGTCATTGATTTTATTAAAACTTCAAACGTTACAAATGAATTCAAATAACAAAGAATTAAAAATTACAACTTTCTTGAAAATAAACACAAGATCCGTTTATCGTCTCTTGCTTGCGTGGGTCTTTAGCCTGCGACGGAGACGTCGATATCCATGGACCACCTGGCAATCAGATCTGGTTCAGAGCTTCGTCGATCCGTAAGGAGATCTAGAAACTGAAGCGCCTATCTCGGAAAAAGCGAGATATTTGCTCTTCTTAGGATTACCGACGAGGGGTAATGCTAAGGAACGGATTCGGGTGATGTAGGTCTGATGAAGAACTCTCTTGTGTTGAAGTGCTCGATCACTCTTCACTCCGGCAGGGCTTTGCTAATTCTCCAAAAAAAATCTAGATCCCAAAAAAATGAGGCCTAAGGCTTGTATTTATAGGCTTGAGGGGTTGCGGAGCGGTTAAAACCACCTAAAAGGCCCAAATCCGCGTTGGAGACACCCCAGGGCGTCCTAACTAGTGCGGACACCCTTGGGGTGTCTCAACTTGGTGCGGACATCCTTGGGGTGTCTCAACTTGGTGCGGACACCCCTGGGGTGTCTCAACTTGGTGCGGACACCCTTGGGGTGTCTCAACTTGGTGCGCACACCCCTGGGGTGTCTCCCAAAATCCGGGACACCCCTGGGGTGTCTCACAAAACCCAGGACACCCCTGGGGTGTCTCGAAAAATCCGAGACACCCTTGGGGTGTCTCGGAAATTCTGAGACACCCTTGGGGTGTCTCAGAAAATCCAAGACACCCCTGGGGTGTCTCACATTGACCGAGACGCTCCGCTGAGGTGCATTCTCCGCTTCCGCTGTAAATTCTTCGTCCGAACTCGGATTTGAGTGATTTGAAGTGCGTTGGAAGTTTGACGAAGAGTTCTATCAGCTCCGATGGTTGGATTATCTGTAGGATGAACAAGACACGAAGGGCATTGTTCCTTTTGTAAACATCGCGGGCCTCCCGATTAGCCCGTGCCTTCGTTATTCCGAAATTCTGTCAGCTCACGTAGTTTGTCGATTCACTTCAAGCGTTCACCGACGTCAATCGAACTCCTGTGAACCAGATAGTGACGTTCATTGTTGTTCCTTAACATTGAGCTGTTCGTGGAGACCTATAGGTAATTTTCGATACCTACAGATATCCCCTCCAAAGCGTTCCGGACTCGTTTCTTTTATAGAAGAGGCTGGAACACTTTGGATGTGATTGATCCAGCCTTCAGTCGGCGTAAAGGACCTGCAGTTAGCTTCAACTCTTGGCTCCTTCGATTTTTGGTCTATTCGATGCTTTGACGAATAACCGAAGTTCTTCTGGCGCTGCGTTTATCGCCTGGCCGTCGTCGGAGTCTCGAGTTTACCACCAGTGATTTGATTTTGGCTCGTGTCAGTGAGTTGACTTTGAACTGACTATATCTGTCACATCGTGCTGACTTAGGGTTTCAGATCGCCGTATGTTGACTTCTTGTCGTAACGCGTTGACTGACGTTGACCTAGGATTACGCATTGACCGGCGTTGGCCCTAGGGTTTTGAACGTCGAACGTTGACTTTTTGTCGCAACGCGTTGACTGGCGTTGACCGGCGTTGACTCTAGGGTTTCGAATGTCGAATGTTGACTTTTTGTCGGAACGCGTTGACTGTTGTTGACCTAGGGTTACGCGTTGGCCGACGTTGGCCCTAGGGTTTCGAACATCGAATGTTGACTTTTTGTTGCAACACGTTGACTGGCGTTGACCTAGGGTTACGCGTTGACCGACGTTGACCTTAGGGTTTCGAACGTCGAATATTAACTTTTTGTCGCAACGCGTTGACTGGCGTTGACCTAGGGTTACGCGTTGGCCGGCGTTGGACCTAGGGTTTCGAACGTCGAATGTTGACTTTTTGTTACAACGCGTTGACTGGCGTTGACCTAGGGTTACGCGTTAACCGGCGTTGACCCTAGGGTTTCGAATCGTCGAACGTTGACTTTTGGTCGCAGCGCGTTGGCTAGCGTTGACCTAGGGTTACACGTTGACTGGCGTTGACCCTAGGGTTTCGAATCGTCGAACGTTGACTTTGGTCGCAACGCGTTGACT
>BQKN01067049.1:100367-110485 GCA_022839385.1 Asparagus kiusianus | reverse complement strand
AGGGTTTCGAATCGTCGAACGTTGACTTTGGTCGCAACGCGTTGACTGCCGTTGACCTAGGGTTACGCGTTGACCAGCGTTGACCCTAAGGTTTCGAATGTCGTACGTTGACTAGTGTGGATTTCGTCGAAATATCCAACAACCGGCGAAAAATAGGCAAATTCGGACTTCGAAAAGGGTTCGGGGGGTCAAAATTGGATTAAGACACCCAAGGGGTGTCTCGGTTTTGCCGAGACACCCCTTGGGGTGTCTTGGCCAAAACCGAACACCCCCCCTTTTTTCCTTCTTTTATTTTCCTCATTTGAACTTTCCTTTCTTTCTTTAATTTTGTTTCCTCTTTTGCTTTCCCCCTCTTTCCATATTTTCAAAAAAAAAAAGAGAATCTTTCCTTTTCAAACACCTTCTTCTTCTACCTCCAAACACACTTCTTCATAACCCATTTTTTTCAAGAACTCCAAGCCCACAAAATTTCGGATTTTGCATGCCCCTCCCTTGGCCGAAAATTCCTCTCCTCTCAAGCTAAGGTTCCTCCTTCACCCTCAAGTTCAAACTCTTGATTTGGGTAAGTTTTCTTTCAAAACTTTCCTCTTTTTCAAGAAAGATTGTAGCTTTATGCCATGAATTCATATGCAAAGATCACAACTTTTTGTTCTCATGAGTTAAAAGATAGGCTCTTTAATGATGGGTTGTGGATGCACAAAGCTTTGAGGGGTTTTATGCGAAATTTGCAATATGGCCGAAATTTGGGGGACTTTTTATGCAAAAGTGGACTGAAATTCGTAGGGGCTTTTATGCAAAATGGGACTGAAATTTTGGGGCTTGGATGTTTGACACAATTGGCCACAACTTTGAGGTGGGCTTCATGCAAAGAGATCACAAATTGTTGAGGGTTTATTTGCAAAATTGCCCATAAATATTTTAGAGGGACTTATTTGCAAAAAGGGTAGAAAATTCAAGGCTGAAAACCAAGAAGTTTAGACCACAAAATCATGATCAAAGTTTTGAGAAGGATATGTAGGCGTTAAATTGAAATTTGTGAAGGGGTCTATACGCAAAATCGGCTAAATTCTACCAAAGGGCTTATTTGCAAAATTAGCCGGAGAATTGAGGTGGTGTTCATGTAATAAAGGACTGAAATTAGGATTTGGATTACATGTCCATTTGGTCGAAAATTTGAGGGGTGCTTTATGCAAGAGGACCAAAAGTTGTTGAGGGGTTTATTTGCAAAATTGGCTAAATTTACAAAAAAGGGTTTATTTGAAAAATTAACCAAAATTGTGGGGTATTGGGGTGCTAGATGATCAAATATGATGACCATGATCCAACTCTAGCGTGTCCTTGATTCGAGTTTAGCCTTGAACACGAGGGGTATTTTGGGTATTTTACCAAAATTTACCGCGAAAATAACAATCATTGTTTCGCATGCACGAAATTTGTAAGTTTAATTAGACTTCAACTACAAAATCCTATTTATTCATAGGACTTTAGTTCAAGTTCTTAATTTCCCTTTTAAATTTCGTGTATTCATATTTTAGATTGTACCTGACTTGCTGCTTTTCATTGCAGATTTTCGATGTCTCCACGTCGACCTCGACTTCGTAGGAGTCGTTCCCATTCGCAGCACAGCGAGGAAGAAGTTCCCACAGCATCTTCTCCAGCGGCCTCTTTCTTTGGGGGTGAGAATTTATATTTTCTGTATCCCTGATTGACCCCTTCGCGGGTCATGAAGGAAGAACCGACACCCTCCTTCGCGGGGGTTAAGGTTTCGGACTTGTTTTGCTTAGCCAATTCAAGTCTTCGGATATATTGGGGCGATCTCGTATCGTCTTACACCTTATAGGTCGGTGTATGTTATCACGCTATCTACGTGATGATGCATACCGTTCTCCCAGTGTAGGACACTCGAAATCGTCTCTCCAATCATCCCGTGAATGATCTTATCTCATTTTTTTATGGGCTGGATTTTCTGACTCCATCCTCGTTTTGTTGCAGTCGAGTTCCCCACGGGCAGCCTCCCTCATCATGCCCCTACTGGTTGTAGCAGGGAAGTCTTCTCTTCGGCTTCCATCAGGCAGGTCATTGGTCTACTCCCACAGTTCGACAGAGATCGCTCCGACGAATCCTGTCGTTTGATACGGGATGGAGGGCGTCATTGCTTACGCCAGCTTATTACGGATGCTCCCTTTACTGCGGATTCTACCTCTACTCAGGCTTTAAAGAAGCCTAGTTTTCTGTTTGGAGATCACATTGAGGATCCTGCTACGTTGACTCTTACCGAGGAGCACTGGCTGACTCTCGACGAAGGAGCTCTCTTGTACTTTCCTCCATTCCTCGTCAATATTCTTTCACTCATTTGGAGGGACAGGCCGTGGAGCGACATATGTCTTGGCACCTTACCGACGATGCTGAGCGAGTTCAGTGTGGATATACCTCTCATCACAAGACTCCTGGTTCTGGTGGGTACCATCATATTCGTGGTCTTCGACCAGGGATCATGGGTCTTGACACTGCAACCCCAGGCGAGGTGTCAGCAGCTGCTCCTACCGTGAGTAATCGTCTGGCTCATCTTGGGAGAAGGTTACCTCCACCAGATTATAGATGCTATGGTTGGGCTTCCTCACTAGCCAAGGGATGGTGGACACGCATGACCAGTTACGTCTTGGGGCGCTGGGAGAAGGATTTGAAGAGCAGTGGATTGTATGCACCTATACGAGCCACCATGCACGGACTCTCGGTCAGCTGCCGCCATTTCTTGGCGTTGTTAGAGACATACATGCCTGACAGTAACACATTCCTGACCAGCGGCGGAGAGTTAGGGTTGGCCTTACATGAGATGTATCAGGTTTCTGGTCTTCCGATGGGGGATTGTCCATATCAGGAGTACTTTCCCTCGAACCAGCAGTTGGAGTGGTTGAAGAAAGATACTCCCGATATGTATGATACTCTTTGGGACCTCACTTGTCACTATTATACCTCCTTGATCCAGACTTCTCCTCTAACGAAGAGGAAGAAGCAGATCAGCTTGAAGCAGTTTGCTGTCTATTTGTTCCAGAATTTGGAGGGTGATTCCAGCGAGCCCATTCGTGAGTTAGATGTCTTGACCCCTACCGCTATTAATGAGCTGATGGAGAAGACTGAGGCTCATTCTTATACCATTGCCAGTGCTGAGGGAGCTTTTTCTGCAGGAACCAAGTTTTGTTCGTTCCTCCGTCGTGCACAAAAGTCTATTGAGCCCCGGTCTCTGCTAGCAGGCTACCTTGCCCTCTGGTTGAAGAAATGTGTTGTTCCGTACCAGTCTTCAGACGCCTTACCTCTCGAGGTACTCTTCCCCGCAGTTCAGCTAGCTTATGGGAGAGAGCTTTCTCTGCTCCCAGCGATGGTTGCCGGCATCCATTTCGGGCTTAGGAGTGTGGTCAGTGGTTTTACACAGGTGGGTTCTGAACCATCGACCGAGCTTACTTGCCCTAAGGTCGAGCTTCCTTATGCGTATCTGATGGCGTGGCTTGTTCTTCACCGTCCTGACTTGATGTCGGCGCCCAGTGTTGTTGATGTCCCCGTTCCTTTCGTGTAGTTGTTGGAGAGGGGCAAATGGCTCGGGAAGAAATTCAGTGATGTACAACGAGAACTTCAAGTTCGTAAGAGCTGAAAGTTCTTCAAATGTTTTCCTCACTTTTCGGGTCGCTATGGTGATGTGCTGATTGATGAGGAGAAACCCAAAAGTGACCGGACTGTTCTCGACGTTGGTTATTTCCGCTGGTTGGTGAACATCCGTGTTGGGTATCTTGTTCTCCGGGTGAAGAATCGATGCCACATAGAGCCTTACCTTCCCTGCCATTTTGCTCGTCAGTTCGGCTATGACCAACTATATGTTGGGAATCCAAGCCGTGGTCTGAAGGTTGAGGGAGGGCTTATTGACGGCGTACGAGCATGGTTGTGGACTATGGTGGGCTGCACTGGAGCCCATTTTGCTCTTCCTTCATATATGCGTAAGCCGTTGATCACTTTCCTCAGTTGCAAGTGGTTCCTTTCCGCCCATGAATCCATAGGTGTGAGGATTCTTTCAGAGTTACAGTCCGAGCACTCGGTTCAGGTTGCTATGATGGCTGCTCGTAGGGCTGAGCTTGCTCGGAAGCAGAGGAAGAGGCATGCCAAATCTCCTCTCTCCTGCAAAGATGATGAAGAGCTCCTTCCTATGGATGATGACGACGAGACTTCTGAGGGGGAATATGTGGATATAGATACCGACAAAGAAGAACTTGATGCAGGTTTGTCATGCTCTTTGATTTTCTTTCTCAACTCTAATTGGTATCAACGAAAGATCTTGTTCGTTTAATGAAATGACCATTATCACTTTAGGTAGGACAGTTGACGATCATGAGTCGCTCGCTTCTCGTTATACGAGCTCAGGGCCCAACGACCGAGCTCCCACGCATGTTGAGACGTGTGGCAAGTCCGTGCATGACCAACCTGTTGGTTCTAGGAGGGCTGGCGCCCCGAAAAAGAAGAAGATCGCTCATAAACCACACGTCGGCCAGCGTCCTTATGGAGTGGATTTAGGAAACATCGCCGATGGAGAGGAAGGTAATATTTTATCGTACACATTTTTTATTGCTTTAAGGTGATTTACCTTTTGGGATTCATAATCATGTTTTATGTTCCAGGGTTCTTTGAAGAGGGCGAACTTCCACCGGATCCGGTATCCCCCGGATCTGATAACATGGATAGCTTCGTGCAGCAGATGTGCGACGCCCTTCGTGATGGTTCTCTGGGTATCGATCTAAACATTGATATTGGACAGGTGAATAGTGTTGAGCCCACCGTTCCATATTCAGGTATATCTACATCCGATGATACCCTCCTTAAACATGGGGAAAGAGAATCTTCTGTTCTTGCTGCAGGTATTTCTGAGCTTTCCCTTCTTCCTTATCTTCTTATACATATCTCCAACATTTAGGTTGTCCTGCAGATGTCGCGATGGAAAAGCCAGCTGAGGACGGAGCCTTTCATGATGTAGGTTTCGAGGAATAGGGGTGTGCTCCTGTACCAAGTTTCTCGAAACCCGACGCTGGATTATTAGCCGACATGCTGGCTGAACAGACTACCAGAGGAACCGTGAGACCACCCCTTGGGAGTGATTCACTCACAAGTATATATCTGATTCCCTTTATTTTTTTATCTTTTATCTAACTAATGAAGGATTAATATTACAGTACCAATCATTGGGACTGATTCAGTAGCGATTCCCAGCACATCTAGTTTACCTCGGAGTGACGGACTCACAGGTATGCAGACGATCTTGGATGTCGTACTGCTTTTCATTTATTTGATTTTTTTTGACTAATAGATGAGTGTAATCATAGGACCAGCCACTTGGACCGATACCCTTATGACTCTTGGCATTCCCGTTGTATCTGAGGACGATGGGGTTGCCGGTATGCATATGATCTTCTCGTCCCGATTTTCCTTATTTGTCCAAATTTCCATTTTGACTAATAAAGGAGTGTAACTATAGGACCGGCCGTTGTGCCTGATACCACTACAGTTTCTGGGACCGATAGTTTGCATAGAAGTGGCGTCTTCCCGCCATCGACGAGTGGTATGACCGATTTTCCTACAGGGGTTGATATACCCTCCATGACCACTCCTGCCGTTATCTCGGAGTCTGTCGGACCTCAGCCCGAGGGGACCTCCATCGGCATAGGTATACTCGAACTTTCCCTTTAGGTTTTCTTATTATATTCGATAATCTCTTAACTTCCCACACTGCTGCTTGCAGGATCTCGATTATCTCTATATGAGCGTGTCCGCGACCTTTTGGTCGTTACCAACCCCGACAGAGACATTTTTTGTACGGACCTCGGTTTTTTACCGCCTTTTTTAACGGCATGATCGATAAACTTCTTCATCGAGGATATCGTTTCGATCAGTTCAGGCGTTCCTTCTCTCGCTACATGATGATGATCAGAGAAGAAGGGTATCCAGAGTTGGCCGACTCCTTAACCGCCGATTTTACTATTCTGGAGTCGGAGATCCGAGAGTTGGAGGAATTGGAGGCTAACAGGGCTTCTTCCTTCATGTCCTCTCAGCTGGAGCATAGGCTGGCACAGTGGCGCGACCTGAGATCTTCTATTGGATGCGAGCTTCAGTCACATGAGAGCTCCATTGCGTAGCTGATGGCTACCGTGGCGAGAAAGGATACAGATAGAGCTGAGTTACTCAGCTCTTTGGACTCGAGCCGCGATGAAGTGGCTAGGTTGAAGGAGGCCTTGAAGCACGCCGAGGAGTCCGTAACTATTATTGCAGATGACCTGGCTGGATTAGAGCGTTCTCGTGAACAGGCACTCGAGAAGCTAGGATCCACACAGGAGAGATTGATGAAGCTGAAGAGTGAAGCCGTGAAGATCTTGAGCAGTTCTGAAGAATCTGCCCGAGCTGGTCTGCAGGCAGAACTTGAGCAGAGTTATGTAGATAGACTTTCTAGTTTAAAGTCTCATGTTCTCAGCCGCCAACTGCCTTCGGGTTAATAATTTTTTCATTGTACACTTTGACCTGATCTATTAATCGAGACTCGGCGTTTGATTCCTTTATGATATTTCTTCATTTATTTTGAAACCAGCCATGATAGGATTTACAGGATTTTTTGGCAAACCCCTAGCCATCAACGGGTTTAATACGCCTTTACCGATTATCGTTTGAATCGGGCTAGCATGTGAATTATTAAAACCCGTCTCACATGTAACATTGTGCTAAGAAGAAATTGCTTTTCTTAGACTTAATGCTATGACTTTGAATACATAGGCTTCACCGTTTCTTATAGGGAAAATGTACCCCGCACCGCGTACTAGGCGATGACTTATCCCTTCTTAGGCTTTGGGATAAAATTCCCCAGGTTTAGACCCTGGTGTTTTCTTCAATCGGTAAAAGACTAAACCGGCTACACGTGTTAGGCATAGACTTTGGGGGTTTTTGGCAAACCCCCAGCCATTAACGGGTTTAATACGCCTTTACTGATTACCGTTTGAATCGGGCTAGCATGTGAATTATTAAAACCCGTCTCACATGTAATGTTGTGCTAAGAGAATAAATTCTCCGAGACTTTATGCTATGATGTCGAATACATAGGCTTCACCGTTTCTTATGGGGAAAAGGTACCCTGCACCACGTATTAGGCGATGACTTATCTCTTCTTAGGCTTCGGGATAAAATTCCCCAGGTTTAGACCCTGGTGTCTTTTTTAATCGGTGAAAGACTAAACCGGCAACGCGTGTTAGACGTAGACTTATCTCTATTTAGGAGTCGAGATAAAATTCCTCGTGCACCAAGTGCTTGGATTGGGAATTGGAAATTATGTCTTTTCTAAGAATAAAGACAGACTGGAAAAAAAGGGATGGAAGAATTTTATATTCTATCTCCCTGTGCTGAAGAGGAAGAATTTTATATTCTATCTCCAGCCGGAAAGGAAACTCGAGGTGGGATCTCCACCCCCATAATCCGGACGGATGAAACTAAGAGTGGGATCTCCACTCCGAGAATCGAAAAGGTTCAAACGGCCCTAACTTTTATAGGATTGGTCATTTGAATCAAAAGAATCCATCATTCATTGAGGAGAAAGCCCAATTTTGACCATAACTTTTATAGGTTTGGTGGAAAAAAGGAACAAAGGCAGATTTCCGTTTATTGAAAAGGAATGACTCGGTCTTAACCCTGGTATTTGTAGGTTTGACTAAGTGAGATTGGGAACAATCTTAACTTTTATAGGTTTGATTGTCCGTACTGAAAGTGGACCTCTCGTTCATGGGAGGAATCGAGAGAGGAATTTGGCTTTGGTCCTAACTTTTATAGGTTTGACCTGGAAGCAAAGAGAGTGGAATACAGGTAGCAATGAGAATGCCAGATCGTACTATCACTCAAAAGGAGACTTCAATGTTAAGTGATTAGGACCTAACATGTTGAGCCAGAGAATTACCAATGACTGGCAGATAGGAATTTTGGTGGATCCACCGTCAATTAATTTGATTAGCGGATAGTTTGGTGAGGGAAGATTAATCCATCAAAGGATTAGATCTCATCTCACAAAAACAACTCATGAGAGTTAGAGTTTGACAATAAGAAACATTTCGGCGTTTGGAGTTCGAACGTGGATTTCTTATTCATCTTCTACAGTGACTGGGTTATCCCTAAGAATACCGCATGTGGTATTCTTCCGGGAACTTCCCGATACATCAATTTTCCTGAAGATACTAATGATGGTATCTTTTCAGGAATTTGCCATTTATTGGCATCATAAGCCGATCACCATCCTTGGTGACTAAGCGATATGCGCCGTTCGAATAAATTGTCTCTACTACGAATGGCCCTTCCCATTTGGGTTCAAACTTGCCCTTCTTCTTGGAGTTAATGATCATAGGCCGTCTTTCAGTTAAGACCAAATCCCCTTCCTTAAAACTCTTTGTCGGACCTTTTTGTCGAAGGCTCGAGAAATTCTAGCTTGGTAAAACTCAATATGTTGTTGAGCTTCCAGGCGCTTTTCATCGAGCATCTCGAGTTCTTCGAGGTATTTCTGATGTTGTTCTTCGGTCGTCATCTGGGTTGCAAGAGCGATCCGAAGAGACGGAATTTGGATTTCCAAAGGGAGAACGGCTTCACATCCGTACACCAATGAATATGGGGTTGCGTCGGTCGGTGTACGCACCGTGGTACGATAGGCCTATAGAGCCGCGCCGAGCTTGTCATCCCAATCTCGCTTGTTATTCTTCACGAGTTTTGACAAGAGCTTTATGATAGTCTTGTTGAAGGCTTCAGCTAATCCATTTGCTGTGGGATTATAAGCTGTTGACGAGATATCCTGAATTTTAAACTTTTCGCAGAACCTTACGAAGGCGTTGCTGACAAATTAAGGACCGTTGTCATGTATGATCCGTCTTGGAACACCATACATGTAGATGATATGATGCTTGATGAATGCAATGACGTTACTCGTTTTAACTTCTCTGAGTGGAACTGCTTCAGCCTATTTGGAGAAGTAATCGGTAATTGCCAGGATGAATCGATCACCTTTGACTAACGGGGGATTTATAGGGCCAACAATGTCCATTCCCCAAGTCTCAAACGGCCACGACGTAACTGAAGGATGTAGATGCTCCGGAGGTTGGTGCATATAATTCCCATGTATTTGACATGCATTACACTTTCGGGCATATGCGATTGCATCACTCATCATGAAAGGACAAAAATATCCCATTCTTCTGATGCAGTCATAAAGCTTGGGACCAGGTTGGTGCGCGCTACACTCTCCTTCATGCGCCTCCCTAAGGACCACTTCAGCTTCTTTGGTTGATAAGCAACGTGCTAGCAACCCATCGTACCCCCTGCGGTATAGCGTTTGATTCTCCGTATTATAGTAGAATCTTGGTGCTCTTCGTCTGATTGAATCTCTTTCTTTCACATCTTCTGGCAAGATTCCATGCAAGACGTAGTCGATGATAGGGAAACGCCAATCTCGTGGTTCGAACTTGACTTGAGTAGCGTGTACCTCTTGAACCTCTTCTTCCTTGTCATCTCACTACAACAAATTGCACTTTTCCCAACGCTTATTCCCGACGCATGGTTAAATACGTCGGCAAAAATTATGTTTTTCCCGACGATTTTAGTTAGCGTCGGCAAAACATATATTTTTCCCGACGTTTATAATTAGCGTCGCTAAAAATGTATATTATTAGCGACGTTTTAACTTAGCGTCGGTAAAAGTGTATGGATTTCCCGACGTTTTTCATTTTCATCGGCAAAAAGATATATTTTTAGCGACGTTTTAGGATTGACGTCGCTAATAGTATGTATTTATCGCGACGTGTTATGTTAGCGTCGCTAAAAGTCACTTTTTCCCCACGTGCCTGCTTTGCGTCGCTAAAAGATCTATTTTTAACGACGTGATTTTATTCACCTGCGTCGCCAAAAATTCGTTCGTTCCCCCTTAAAATTTCATTCGTTCCATCGTTCCCCCGAAAATTTCACTGGTTCCATCGTTCCCCCCAAAAATTCTCTCATTCCCCCCTCTAATCTCCTCTCTCTCTCTCTCTCTCTCTCTCTCTCTCTCTCTCTCTCTCTCTCTCTCTCTCTCT
>BQKN01067049.1:88611-100357 GCA_022839385.1 Asparagus kiusianus | reverse complement strand
TCTCTCTCTCTCTCTCTCTCTCTCTCTCTCTCTCTCTCTCTCTCTCTTTCCTCTTATCACAGCCGCCCCATCCCGCCGACCCCGTTCCCCCACCCCCTCGACCTCCTCTCTCCCCTCATTCCGCCGCCCCATCCCGCCATCCCTCGCCGCCCTATCCCACCATCCCTGTTTCCCCAACCCCTCGACCTCCTCTCTCCCCTCGTTCCCCCCTACCCGGCCTCCTCTCTCGTTCCTCCCGCTAATCCCTTCATCCTAGTTCTTGAGGTTGATTGGGGATTTGAGTGGTTGTTTGATGGGCTTTTGGTGCTCAAATCAAGAGGCACACTCACGAATACCCTTTCAGATGATGAAAGCTATTTTGGAAGAATACCCTTTCAGTTTCAGCTATGGAATGTTTGCAAGTTCGGGTCTTCAGCTGACGCTGCAATTGTTGGTCTAATGCCTCCTCCACTCTTGGAGCTTCAGGTGAATTGGTCTTTTTGGTGATCTTTTCCTTTTTAATCATACTTTATAGACTGTTTGGAAACCTGTAATTGATTTCAAATTCAGGAATTAGGCTAAATACCAATGTTTGGATAAATTTTTTTGAAATAATTGATATTTTGGGGTTAGGGCTAAGATGAGGGCAAAATTGTGTTTTTTGATCTGGGTTTTGTTTCTGTGGGGTTCTAGTTTTGGGGGATTTGTTATGGAGAAGAATAGCTTGAAGGTGACTTCGCCTGAAACGTTGAAAGGGGTTTATGAGTGTGCAATTGGGAATTTTGGGATTCCTCAATATGGAGGAACTATGGTTGGGATTGTTGTCTACACTAAATCTAATAGAAAAGCATGCAAGAGTTTTGATGATTTCGATATTTCGTTCAAATCGAAACCGGGAGGGTTTCCTACCTTTGTGCTTGTTGATCGAGGAGGTGAGATTTAGACTTTGAGATTGTTGTAGTTCTACATTTGGATTTGTTTATTTTGGTCACTGAATTGTTCAGTGGCAGTTATTGATGCGGTTTTGTTTATGTGTTGCTTAAATTGATTGCATACTGTGTTTGTTGATATTATACTGTGTTTTGTTTATGTGTTGCTTAAATTAGATGCCCGATGAAAGATAAGAAGTACACAAAGGAATGTGTTGAAGGAGTAATCCGGTCATCGGGTGAGTTTGCAATTAGATGATGTGTAGTTGACCAAAGGACTTATTCTAAAGTTCAATTAATTTTGCAGGTGTTGATATCCGAAAGATAAATGACTGTATTGGGGACCCTGAAGCAGATGAAGATAATCCAGTGCTTAAAGCCGAACAAGATGCACAGGTTAATATTATCCTAGTTTAAAAAAAAAATTCTTGTATATAATCAATTCTATGTTTAACTTTTTCGTTTAGATTGGTAAAGATGCACGTGGGGATGTAACCATCTTACCTACTCTTGTCATTAACAACAGACAATACAGAGGTGTGTGCCTTATTGGCCTTTGGTTTGCGCAAAGTGAATTGAAGTATATGAACGTTTTCTGATTGCTTTTTATTTTTTTTTAATTTTTTATGCAGGCAAGCTTGACAAGGGTGAAGTTTTTAAAGCAATATGTGCAGGCTTTGAGGAAACCACGGAACCAGCAGTATGTTTAAGTGATGGTTAGTGGTACTCTGTGCCTTCATATTTCATCATCTATATTCTTTTAAGATAACTAGTAAAGTGCACGTGCGTTGCACGTGGGTATACTTGTTCAGGTATTAAATTTTTAAATGTGGACCGTAAAATGATGAAGTGAATCGATGATTTAGATTTTACCAATATTCATGTAATTAAACTGGTTTAGATTTTACCAATATTCATGAAACCCACATAAATAACGTAATAAGAGATTTATGTGCTAGGATTCTTAGAGAATTAGATTGGTCAATAGCTGGAAGACCTGACTTATAGGGTAATGAGACAAAAAAAAAAAGAAACCAATTCATATCATGTTTCAAGTTTAATTACCTTATCAAAGTCTATATTAATCATCAATATTTAAAGCTGAAACAAAACATACAGACATAGATGGTCAAATTTACTAAATAGCAGATACCCGACGTGGATTAATAGAGTGAAAAATTATAACCCTATGCATGAACAAACTTATTCTGTAAACACAATAGAAATATTAAAAAATGATCTAATATTAGAGATGGAAGACACATCTTTGCTCAATTTACACCAAGGTTCAAGCTATTTAAGGAAATGCTAATTAATAAGAGCTTTCCCAAATAAATTTCTTAAACTTAAAACTAAAATTGACACGTTTGAATGATGGAGATATATCATGCGAAGGGACTTGTCACTTGTTGAAGTTCGTGACAATTACAAGAGAGACTAATTATGTCATTCATATGTATTTTATCATTCTCTAGTTCACAAGTAGGCACTGAATCATTGTGATAGCATTTTCATATAAATCTATTCCATCTTTAATGTCATCCCAAGCACTTCGTTTCTCAAAAATAGAAGTCGGATGGTTGGAAGGAGAGGAAGAGAGAAATAAATGAAAAAAAATTGTAACATATAAAATGAGTAATTAATTAGAAAGTAAAAAAGACAAAGCTTAAGAAGATATCACTTTAGTAATTAGGGTTTATTTATAATAAAAATATAACATTTATTTTGGATGCATGTAAATATGCTGGTTGTAGTATTTATTTAATATTTTTTGTCTGAAATCATGGTAAGAAAGTTTATTTTTTTACTTTTCACTATAACATCAAAAGGATAATACAATTAGCCTAATGCATTCCTAATCGTGCCCCTACTTCATGATATTAACATCATAGTTTTTTTAATGTTTCCATAATTATGAATTGAACTTATTTAATAAATTATATATTATATAATGTTTCCATAATATTATATTATTTAATAAATTATATATAACTATTAAAAATTATTTTATTGCACTATGATTAAAAAATTTTAACTTATACTGATATTAGTACTTATGCTATTATTAACATACATTTTATAGTTATTTAAAATTTTCTATTATTATATTATTAAACAATTTATTTAGGAGTATAATTATTAAATAATAAGGTAATCATTAGTTTAAGTAACACTATTGATATAATTAAACCATTTAAATTATTAAATGTTTATGTCATGTACATATTTTATTACAATATCTATTAAATAATGGTAATAATTTTTAATATTATATGACTTTATGTTGTAAAGAATATTACCTTTTTTGATAATTAATATCGTCTTAGTAATAAAAAATTGGATGGTATAAATTAAAAATACTATTATTAAAAAAGTACTTTATATAAAAATATTGGATCATTGAAATATATGAGACATTTACTTTCCAACAAAAAGTGCATGACTCATAAATTTCAAAGATCCAATATTTTATTGCATTATGTTCATAATGTCTAATTTTTATGACTAAGATGATATTATAATATAGAAAAAGGTAATAATCATTATAATATGAAAAATATTATTTATACTATTATTAATAATTATAAGTATGTACAATATTTTATTAATAAATAATTTTACTATTTCATTACAATTAATAAATATTTTATAATATGTTATAATATTTTTATTAATTTTTTTATCATTATAAATTATTAGTATATTCAAGCGAATGACCAAATATTTTTAAGAAAAGAAGAGAAAAGTATATGTCTCATAAATTTCAAGGATCCAATTTTTTATATATAAATTAATTTTCTATTTTCTAAAATAAAAGTATTTTTAATTTATAACATCCAGAATTTTATTACTAAGATGATATTAATTATCGAACAAGGTAATATTCTTAATAACATAAAGAAATAACCATATTTATAATTTGATTATAATTATAATTATGTGAAATAGTTTATTAAATGAATGACTTTTACTATTTTATATAATTAATAATTCTTTATAATAAATTATCATATATTCATGAATTTTGTTATCATTATAAATTATTAATATATTCTAGCGAATGACCAAATAATTTGAGAAAATGAAAAGGTGCATAGTTAATGAGAGGTTATGGATCATTAGTTTTATAATTAATGATATAATTTTGAGTTATGAGAAATTGAGTGGGTAAAAAAGGAAATCAAAAGTTTTGACATGGGTATTCTCTTTTATAAGTAGTATAGATTGTTAGATACTTAATGGTTTATCCATTCTAGGCATTGAAACTAACGAATGTTTGGAAAATAATGGTGGATGCTGGGAAGATAAGGCTGCCAATGTTACTGCATGCAAGGTACTATTGCGGGTTTTCTTATCAAGATATCTCATAATGTACTGTTGTTCTTGATGATCTTAAAAAAAAATTGTCCACAGGACACTTTTCGTGGAAGAGTATGTGAATGCCCTGTTGTCCGAGGTGTAAAGTTTGTTGGTGATGGGTATACCCTCTGTGAAGGTAATCCATCAAAGATTCTGGAATCTGGAAGCTTATTATTTTGATTAAATAGAAGGTTTTTTCATGTAATATTAAAGTATTTTAGATTTCATGAAGTAGAATTTTTTACTTCCTTAGCCTCTCTATCCTATTTCCTAAAAGCCTGTATTGACTGTTAACTTGTCTTAAACATATGTTTAGTCCGACTTTTTACCTGACCTAAAAGAATCATTGGAAACTTTGCAGAGGGGATATTAACTGTTACAGGAATTACATTGGGAGGTTGCGTCAGCAAAGACTTGAATGATGTTCGGTTTGCATCATCATTAAGCAACTTGGAAATTCTGCTTGTTTGTTCCTATTATCCCTTGTCTAGAAAAGATTTGCTGCTACTATAATGAATATTTCCATGTTTTTGAGTAGAATGAGTAAACGCTGTATGATACCTAATATCTTTACTAATCTTTCGTATATTTGCACTTTCAAACTTGATCATTCTTTTAAGGTTAGAAGATATCAGAAAACAAGGAGAATGATCACCTAAAGTCATTTGTTTGTGCTTTCAAACCTTATCGATCTTCTTTTATATATCGGGTATCAGAAACCAGAGCACCTTTGGTAACTAAGAGGACAACATTATAAACATGATGAGTGGAAGCATAGTAATTACTATAGCCATCTGGTAATGACTCACTATGATTGAATTGTCGAGTGTAAACTGTAAACAAAGAAAGAAAAGTTGTGCTTAGTTTGACTAGGGCAGAACAAAACTATCATATATGGTCACAACATTAATGAACTAAACTCTACACTTGGCCTGGAATCTTAAATACAAAGACCATGGTTACCCCTTTCGTTATACTCATTGCAGCAGAGCTCAGAACTTCATCTAAAGAAGGTATGTCTGCCGGCTTACTGTAGAAAAATACATCAGTTCCTTCATGCACATGAGAAGTAATATTCTTTGATTTAATGCTTATATTTCATGATTACATATGGTGTTCAGTTCATTAGTTTCATTCCTCTTATATACCCTTAGTATTATCTCATTGGAAAAACTATCGGCTTCCGTTAGTAATAGATAACAAATGTATCGTAATGTATCTTGTTGACATGTTATATGTTACTAAGTCATTTATACAATGGACAAAGTGATTAACATTACTTTCCTAACATTTAGCTATAATCCTTCATTTTTGTATAAACAGGTTAATAATGATTATTATCAGTTTTTATTCTATCTTGGGTAGGAACAAAATGTGTTATTTGAAGGGTCTCTTTTCTGTTATTATTAGGTTTTGCTCAAATAAATGTTTGCATTATTTTCTCTAACTCATTCTCAAATGGTATTTTAATAGTTAAAACTTTGCGAGTGTTGAAGAACTCTTTGGGGCTTCCACTCCGTCTTGGCTGGAATGGTGATCCGTGTGTTCCCCAGCAACATCCTTGGAGTGGAGTGGACTGCCAGTTCGACAGAGTTAGTGGCAAATGGAACATAGATGGATTGTACTTTCTCGACCTTGCATTTATTTATGATCTAAACAATATCTTACTTTAATTTCAAAACTTTCTTTCCTATGCTATCCCTTTCCCTATCTGGATTTAGAAAAACAAAAAACAGAGATTGTTATGTTTGAGATGAAATCAGACTTGTTTTATTTGGAATTTATTCGCAGTTTTTAAATAAAATATGTTTCTGAAGTATGGGTAATTTCCATTCTCCTTGCAACATTTCCCTTGATTCATCTGCATCTTCATGTACTGATCTTCTTCTTGGTTGGCAAGCCCTCATATCAGATACTTTGTTATTGATGCAAGATATATGGTGACACTAATGTTTGGAGTTCAAAGTGTTTGGGACTGCTGATGCATGTTTGTGCCTGTCAATGTTTCAACTCTATATCTATGGAGTAGTCCATTGTAAATCATTCTAAGTTGCAGAATTTAAAATCTGAGTAGGAACATACGATTTGTATTGAGCGCTATAAAATATATAGTAGTATTTGTTTGAGCTATATATATGTAGCTGATAATTTGATGTTGTATTTTCTCTAACAGGAAATAATCAAAGAACTGATGGAAAGGCTACTACACATGAAAGAGCTTATGGATATGTATTGTGGCCCTGATAGAGTGACTGCAAAGCAACAAATGCAGGAGTTAGACAGAGTCGCAAAAACTCTACCAGAGAATATACCTTCATCTGTGAAGAGGTTCACTGATCGTGCCGTTTCTTCACTTCAAGTTTTCTTTTTTAGTTTAGTTTCCTGTAAATCTTATAATGTGTCATTCTCTGAAATGGAAAACACTGAATATGGAAAACTGGAATATTTAAACAGGCCTTTGAGTGTTGACTTGGAAATGAAAATGAATGTAATTATTTTGTAATGGGAGCAAATTCTTTGTTTATCATAATATGCAACTTGTTTGGAGTATAATTTGATATTTGGTTTCTTTATTGATGTGAATGGGAGTAAATTTTTTGTGGATGTTCAGGTTCAATATAGGCTTGTAGTTGATAGAAAAAATATTACTTTTGGCGATGCAAATTAGTGTTGATAAAATTATATTTTTTACCGACGCATAATTATGTGTTGTTAAAAATTATACTTTTGCCGACGCTATCTTGCGTCGGCAAAAGTATAGCTTTTAGCGACGCTATCTTGCGTCGCCAAAAGTATAGCTTTTAGCGACGCTTCACTCTGCGTCGCTAAAAGCTGCACTTTTGCCAACGCAAACTTGCGTCGCCAAAAGTATAGTTTTTAGCGACGAACAATTTTGCGTCACTAAAAGCTATACTTTTGCCGACGCATAGCTTTTGTCAACACTGCATGCGTCGCCAAAAGTACACTTTTGCCGACGCAAAATTTTATGCGTCGCTAAAAGATATACTTTTCCCGACGCATGATGCGTCGCCAAAAGTGTACTTTTGGCGATGCAGTGTATTTGCGTCGCCAAATACTTTCATTGACGCATTTTTGGCGACGCGTTAGCGACGCTACATTTTACGTCAGGAAAGATTTTTCCCGACATTTTTTAAGCTTTTGCCGACGTTTTTGTTTCGTCAGCAATGTTGTATTTTGTTGTAGTGTCTTCATCGTAAAGCGGCACTAAGAGTTGGTGAGTTCTCACTGTAACAAACTGTTCCGTCCCGGGAGGCTGTGCCAGAGATACGGCTAAAGCTGCTAACGCATCTGCGTATGTATTCTGTAACCGTGGCACGTGTTCGATGAAGAATCCTTCAAATAATTCCGCTATTTCCACTACCATCTTGTGATATGGTATTAAATCCTGACTTCGGACTTCATACTCCCCTTGGACTTGTTTAACTATTAGTTGAGAATCACCGAAAGCTTCGAGATACTCAACCCCCAGCTCCTTAGCGAAATTGAGTCCTATAATCAGTGCGTTATACTCTGCTACATTATTCGAACATGGCTCGGTTAACGAGTAGGCTCGAGGCATCACATGTTTCCCTAGAGAAACTAACACAACTCCAACTCCGGAGGAAACCTTAGAACATCCTGTAGCACCTGCCATATTAGCTGCTCGTGAAGCACCGTCGAAGTACAAACACCATACTTGTTGGTGCGAAGTTGCGTTGACTTCGTGAGTTTCATCAGGTAGGTCGTCATATATCTCGGCGGTGTCCGTATTTGAATTAGTTGCCAGGAGATCACAGATGGCCTGCCCTTTTACTGACTTCTGTTGTTTGAAATATAAGTCATATTGGGACAAGAGTAAGGCCCATTTTGCTAACCACCAATTCATGGAAGCTGGTTGAGTCATGAACACTCGGACTGGGTTAACTTTAGAGATGACATAGATGGTCTGTCCAACCAGGTAATGCCGCATCTTCTGGATGGCAAACACTAAAGCGAGGCATTCTCTCTCGATCATGGGATATCGAGATTCCACGCCTATCATGGTTCGGCTTAAATAATATACTGCTTGCTCATGACCGTTATCGTCATCTTGTGCAAGTAATGCACTTAATGAGTGGCTCGTCACCTTGACATAAATCAAGAACGGTTTGCCTGATTTCGGTGCGACGAGTACGGGAGGTTTTGAGAGATATTCTTTAATACTCTCGAATGCCTTTTGACAAGCATCGTCCCACACGAATGACACACCCTTCTTTGTAAGCTTGGAGAACGGTTGGCATTTTCCTGAAAGGTTCGAGATGAACCGACGGATATAAGCTAATCGCCCTTGCAGTCCTCTGAGCTCTTTGAGGTTTCTCGGCGGTTGTAATTCATTAATCGCCTTTACTTTATCAGGGTCGATGTGAATACCTTTGGTGGTGACGACGAACCCCAGAAATTTACCACTGGACATTCCGAGGAAAGACTTGGTAGTATTCATTTTCAATTGATGGGCACGCATCAAGTCGAATATGGTCTTCAAGTCCTTAATGTGATCTTTCTTATCACGACTAGATCATCCACGTAGCATTCGACAATCTTTCGGAGATGCTCCTGAAAGATCTTTAACATGGCTCGCTGATATGTAGCACATGCATTCTTTAAGCCGAATGGCATAACTGTATAGTAGAAGACACCGAGGGGCGTTCTAAATGCGGTGTGTTTTTCATCATCTGGATGCATTTTTATTTGATTGTATCCAGAGAAACCATCCATGAAAGACATCCTTTCGAACCAACATGTATTGTCGATAATAACATCTGTGATGGGAAGGGGGAAATCATCTTTTGGGCAGGCAGCGTTGAGGTCTCTAAAGTCGATACAAACCCTGATTTTCCCATTCTTCTTAAGAACCAGGACAATATTGGCAAGCCATTCTGGATGTTGCTCTTCCCTAATGAAGCCCGAGTCGACAAGCTTTTTAACCTCAGCTTCGATCGCCTCCATCATTTGCGGACGAAACCGTCTTTGTTGTTGTTTGATAGGTTTGACATCCGACTTAATATTGAGACGATGTAATGCTACGTTTGGATCGAGCCCTGGCATGTCTTCATAATTCCAGGCGAACACATCGATGTACTACCTGATAAGAGAGATTAACTCCTCTTTCTCCTAGGATAGGAGACTATCGCTAATGAATATCGGCTTCGGATTTTCCTTGCTTCTCATATTCACTTGGACTACTTGATCTTCGGTAGGAGGTTCTCTTTGTTCGAACCTATCACCGTACTGCATGCTTAAGTGATGAACCCAAGGATCTTCCCAAGTCGGCATTTGATCGTCTTCTTCTATTGTTGTTGGATCAACCGTAACCATGTTCGACATTAGCTTTTTAAACATTTCACCAAGACTAGCGTCAGAATCCCAAGCAGAAGAGTCAGAAGAGTATCTGTTTCTAGCTTTGTTAGCAATTTGATCAATGACTTGCCAACAACACTCGTCGTCGGATGAGGAGACATAACCTAGACCTCTTTTGTGGCGATAATAATCATCGGGTTTTCCTTTTGGTACATAAGCCATCCGAGGCGGAGCTCGCGGACCTCGACCAAAGCAAAGACCCTCTCCTAGCGTGAAATCATATCCATACCTTTCCATCATATTGCGTGCTTTCGCATCATATCTGAATAGATGAGGAGCAGGTTTATCATCGTCGTCTTCCTCCTCCAAGAAGTGGTCGGGTATCGGAGATTCTTTTCCTCTGCCATAAACGACCTCCTTTCCACCCCCTGTCCCTACGGGGATGACAAGCGTCGTTCCGCACGGGTCGGGTACCTATTTTTTCGTCATGCAAAATGATTGAAGAGGCATATACAAATCAGGGTTATCATAAAGCTCTTTAGTGACATTATCAAGACACATCGAGTACTCTAAATCATCGTTTATTGATAGTTCTTCGGCAAGTTGCCAATTACAACTACTTTCCGATGATTTATCATCGTCAAGATTGATTACAATGGGTACAATGTCATTAAGTACAAAACCACCATCATAATCAAACCCAGCTTCGGTATCAGCTTCATCCCCGCTGTCCGTTCCTTGGGCTGATGGTTCAGTATCGGATTCGGCGCCGTATAAAAGGGAATCGGTAAAATAGTTCTCCAATCCCTTAAACGGTTGCTTATCCGCGACCACCGTCTTAACTTCATTATTTGTGTCCACATACTTGAGGCATTGATGCAGAGTTGACGGGACTATAAGGTTACCGTGGATCCAAGGTCGACCCAACAGTAAGTTATAGGATGTTTCCGCGTCAGTCACATAACAAGTAACTTCTGACTTCAAATTCCCGATCTGGCATTTGATTCGAATCTTCCCCAAGGGTCTGGACCCGTTGGTGTTGAATCCATAAATCGTAGTGCCAGTGGAGGCTAGTTTGCTAGTCGGAATTCCTAGATGATGCATCAATCGAAATGACATGATGCTAACAGCGGAACCCGGATCGACTTGGATCCGGTTGACCATGCTGGAACCAATGTGCCCAGTGAAATACAAAGGCCGATCATGCTTTGAGTTCTTCGTCTACATGTCTTCCTTGGTAAAAGAAATGCAGGGGAAATGATGCGCCGCGAGATTGCAGTGTTGAACTGATGACTCCGGTTCTTTAGAAGATGGCTTGATTCGAGTCAAGAAAGCTTCAGAGTCGCTTAAGGCTTCTTGTAACGCTTTCCTTGTATCCTTTGAGAGACGCAACAGCTCGTATAGGGTTATCCTAGCCGGGATATTGGCCAACTGCGCCATAATGTCAAAATGGTGCGGAGAGCTTGCATATCCCGGTTTGTCTCTCCCAATCGGATGATTGAATCGAGACTGCCTCGGGTTTTGGGCTTCTTGACATAAAGGCTCTTTCCCTTTCTCCTTTTGCTGGACTTTCTCCGTAGCTACAGGTGTTGGGGGAGTTGCTGTAATTCCCAGTTCTGCCAATGTCTTGGAAGGAGCGGTTTTGGTGCCCAATTGTTCGGAAGCATCCGGGTACTTGTAGTGATACTCATTCCCACTTAGGGTTGCAAAGGCCTCTTGTTCATCTTCAGAAAGCGGGAAGGCGGGAATTTCTTCGTCATCTTCTCCTAGAATAGCAGAAGCTCCATAACAAGATTTACCTTTTCCTTTTGACCTTTTCTTGGAAGAGGCTCCAGTCCATTGTTCATCTCCAATCAAGTCCGGATGAACCCAAAGAATCTCGCCATTCGGGGCTGTATGTGGTACCAGTCCTTTCTGGTGCTGTTTGTGAGGATCATCGTTCACCGTCTTCACTGCTGTATTTATTACTGGTTCATGTTGGAACCAGTTCAAATGAACAGACCCGAAGCTAATCGATACTGTATTCGCACCCACTTTCTTCTCATTGGGTTGCTTCATAGTGATGACCCCGACATCGATTAGGGCTTGGATCTTATCTTTAAGAGCGTAGCATGCCTTGGTAGGATGGTGCACCGCTCTGT
>BQKN01067049.1:38526-58611 GCA_022839385.1 Asparagus kiusianus | reverse complement strand
GGGGGGGGGGTCTCGGGTAAAAACGGGCGCGGGGTGCCCAAAATTTTGGGCGCCCGCGCCCGAATTTTTTTTCCCAATGAAAAGGTTTATCGACGGATATTTCCGTCGCTAAATAAATTTTTAGCGACGGAAATTCCGTCGCTATATGTACTTTAGCGACAGAATTTAACATTGTCGCTATTATTTTAGCGACGAAAATGTACCGTCGCTAAATTATAATATTCCGTCGCTATAACTTTATTTTCCTACGGATCTATAGCGACGGAATTTCCGTTGCTATAAGTAATGTTATAGCGACGGAAAATTCCGTCGCTAAATATCCGTAGGCAATAACCCATTTTCTAGTAGTGCCAGCTCTATAGTACAACTCGTCAGTTTGATAACTGGAGTAACTCATAGAGTGTTGGCATGACTTCCCAGGTATAACACCATCATCATCAGATGAATGTGCTTCCCTCTGGGGATGCGACGCTTTATTAGCATTTTCAAAAGTTGCGCGTTCAAGTTTACGCTTCTACGAGTGTGAAAACCTGGCGGGCTCTTGAACTTCGACTCGCAATCCAATGCAATCGGTAATAGGGGTTTTCCCTTTGTTATTTTTTTGAGGGGGATTGGTACGACCCCCAGTCTGGTTTATTGTTTGGAAACCTTTCAACGGTCCCAATTGCTCCTTGACAGGTGCTTTACCTCGGTTCTCCGGTAAAGGACCGAGGCGACCTTTCAAAGGAACCCTGGATCTTGAAGGATCCATGTTCTTGCCTAACTCCGTAGGAGGTGCGGGAACGGGATCTGGATTTGAAGAAGTTTGGGTGATAACTCCACCCACTTTTGTCTCAGGTGCCGATTTTGACTTTGGCACCCAAACCCGTTTATATGTGGACGGCTTTTTGACCGCCTCTTCTTTCTGCATCTCTTCCGCTTTCTACAGAAGGACTCGGGCATGCACGAGCAACGCGCGGCATTTCTTGATTCGCTCTTCGAGAGTAGAGCGAGTCTTCTTGACGCGGACTCATTCATTTGTCTCCGCTTTAGAGGAGGAGTTAGTTGTTCGCCGTTGTTGCTCTTGGCGCTGTCTGGATTTTAGATCCTCATTGTAGTGGATCCCGTCCATCGATTCTACAGCTTTGGCCAATTGTCGTGCAAGGCGTTGTCGCCGTCTTTGGCGCGCCCTCTTCGACAAAGCTGGAGCAACTTCAGCAATCACCTTTGTGGCGGAAGGGAGATCTGGATCTGCAGCCTCGACCTCTTTGGATGCCGCCGGGATGTCACGGGGCACGGGTGCAGTAGCGGCGAGGGGGTCTCGGATCTTCGAATCGGAGGTCCCGTGAGCATTTCTGGAAGATAAAGTCTTCCTGCGCCTGTTTGGAGAGACGGATCTGGAGGAGGAGGTAGAGAGGTACTCTTCAAACTTTTGTTGATCGAACTCGTATTCGATCTCCTCGTTCACCCGGATCTTGAATGCCGGTTGCGTCACGACAGTCTCGGCAGCGAGACTGTTGGCTCCCACTGTGGTCGCCAGCTTGTTTTTGTCAAAAGTTGCCTTCGTCATTGATTTCATTAAAACTTCAAACGTTACAAATGAATTCAAATAACAAAGAATTAAAAATTACAACTTTCTTGAAAATAAACACAAGATCCGTTTATCGTCTCTTACTTGCGTGGGTCTTTAGCCTGTGACGGGGACGTCGATATCCGTGGACCACCTGGCAATCAGATCTGGTTCAGAGCTTCGTCGATCTGTGAGGAGATCTAGAAACTGAAGCGCCTATCTCGGAAAAAGCAAGATATTTGCTCTTCTTAGGATTACCGACGAGGGGTAATGCTAAGGAACGGATTCGGGTGATGTAGGTCTGATGAAGAACTCTCTTGTGTTGAAGTGCTCGATCACTCTTCACTCCGGCAGGGCTTCGCTAATTCTCCAAAAAAATCCAGATCCCAAAAAAATGAGGCCTAAGGCTTGTATTTATAGGCTTGAGGGGTTGCGGAGCGGTTAAAACCACCTAAAGGGCCCAAATCCGCGTTGGAGACACCCCAGGGCGTCCCAACTTGGTGCGGACACCCTTGGGGTGTCTCAACTTGGTGCGGACACCCTTGGGGTGTCTCAACTTGGTGCGGACACCCCTGGGGTGTCTCCCAAAATCCGGGACACCCCTGGGGTGTCTCACAAAACCCAGGACACTCCTGGGGTGTCTCGGAAATTCCGAGACACCCCTAGGGTGTCTCGAAAATTCCGAGACACCCTTGGGGTGTCTCAGAAAATCCAAGACACCCCTGGGGTGTCTCACATTGACCGAGACGCTCCGCTGAGGTGCATTCGTCCGCTTCCGCTGTAAATTCTTCGTCCGAATTCGGATTTGAGTGATTCGAAGTGCGTTGGAAGTTTGACGAAGAGTTCTATCAGCTCCGATGGTTGGATTATCTGTAGGATGAACGAGACACGAAGAGCGTTGTTCCTTTTGTAAACATCGCGGGGCTCCCGATTAGCCCGTGCTTTCGTTATTCCGAAATTCTGTCAGCTCACGTAGTTCGTCGATTCACTTCAAGCATTCACCGACGTCAATCGAACTCCTGTGAACCAGATAGTGACGTTCATTGTCGTTTCTTAACATTGAGCTGTTCGTGGAGACCTATAGGCAATTTTTGATGCCTACACTCTCGAGATCTTTTATTTTCTCATCCTCGCTCGTATCGGGACTTGGACGATTCTTAAGAGGAATAACGAGGCTACCCCCACTGTTGTCATTATTGGTAGGACCACCCCCAGCGTTTTGGTTAACGAGAGGGTCATCAGCATTGATGTATTCATCTATGTCTGAATCGCTAGCCGCTTGGCTAACATTATTACGACGACTGGATTCACCTAGCTGATTTGACAAAGACCGAATTTGTTGGTCATGCTCTTCCCTCATCCGTAGCATAGCCATTTCCATTTCAATCTTGAAGGCCTCTTTCTGCTTGGCCAGAGCATCCTCGAGAATTTTGGCGATTTGCTCGGTGTTGATCATGAACGTCTCGCTGGATTGTCCCGGACTGGATACAGTATTATCACAAGAGATTGCCGAGTTAGCATCCGATGCTTCATCATCCGAGGATAACCCTCTCTGCATTCTCTGATAATCTCTTTGTCTAATAGTTCATGATCATAACCGGGTTAGACGATGCGATACAAGCGGGTCAGAGCTAGAAGGTCGAACCGTCTTTCCCTTATCAGCCATATTTGTTATGACTTCCGGAAGTTCGTCACCTTTAATGGCCGATTGTTTCTCACGGAAATGTTTGGACTTAGTCACTCCGTTGGAGATCCTCTCGAATACCGAGACCCTCTGTAGAGCGGTCTTGGGGCAACTACACACTGATAATACTTCCCTGATTAACTTGGCGCACGGGAAGTGAGACTTTATTTCTCGGGTATATCTCTTCTGAGGCTTGTTCATACCCCCAGCCCGATAGTACAACTCATCGACATTACCGTCAGAGCAACCTATCAGCTGTTTACATGAATCTTCAGGTATAACGCGTTCGTTTGTCTTACGCGTTTTCTTCTGAGTAAGCAACTCCTTGTTAGTGTTCTCAAGAGTCACGCATTTAGAGTCACACATTTGTAAGCGTGAACTCTCGACGGGCTCTTGGAGTTTAATTCGCTATCCGAGGCGGTCAATTATAGAAGTTTTTCGTGTGCGACCCCCAGCTCGAATAATTGCTCGGGGTTCAGTCACTAGGCCCAAGCGTTCTTTGATCACAACCTTGTCTTCATCCTTATGCAAATGACACAGACGATCCGCCATCCTTATCTTGAAACGGGGCAAGTCTACGCTGTCATGGGGCTCCACCGAAGATGCGAAACTCACAGGGATCGACGAAATAGGTGCAGAACATCTTCTGCCTTGACTCTGGCGCTGATCAGATTTGGGTGCCCGCGGGTTGGAGGGTCGGATTTGGGTGACCCGCAAAGTGGAGGGTCGGATCCAAGTGAAATGCGAATTAGCGGGTCGGATCTGGGTGACCTGCGAATCGGCGGGTCGGACTCGAGTGACCTGCGAATTGGCGTGTCGGATCTGGGTGACCTACGAATTAGCAGGTCGGATTGGAGCGACCTGCAAATTGATGGGTCGGAGTGAAGTGACCTGTAAATTAGCGGGTCGGATCGGAGTGACCTACAAATTGGCGGGTCGGATCGGAGTGACCTGCAAATTGGCGGGTCGGATCGGAGTGACCTACAAATTGGCGGGTCGGATTGAAGTGACCTGCAAATTGGCGGGTCGGATCGGAGTGACCTACAAATTAGCGGGTCGGATCGGAGTGACCTGCAAATTGGCGGGTCGGATTGGAGTGACCTGCAAATTGGCGGGTCGGAATGGAGTGACCCACGCGCCGATAGGTCGGATTCAAGTGACCCGCGATTCTCGACCTTTTTGGCCGCTGTTTTGGATTTTGGCCTCCAAGTTTGATGCAGTCTTGGTTGTTTCTTAGTTATGTCCTTATTCTGCATCTTTTGTGCTTTTTGCACAAGAATTCGTGTGCGTGCAAGCACGCAGCGCTTTTGGATTCGCTCCTCCAGAGTTGAACGGATCCTTTTGATTTGGATCCATTAATTTGCTATTGGTTTGGAGGGGAGGACATCTGCTCGCTGTTGGGTCGTTTGATGCTCTTTGAATTTCAGATCCGCCTCATAGCGGATTCCGTCTATCGGCTCCAAAGCCTTAGCAAGCTGACGCGCGAGGCGTTGACGTGGCCTTTGACGTGCCCTCTTTGATAGGATTGGAGCGCCTTCAGTACTCAACTCCTTGATTGAGGAGGAGTTCAGATCCGTAGATCCGACCTTGTTGGAAGCCGGAGGGGTGTTGAGAAGCGAGAGGGCAGCAGCAATGGGGGTCTTGATCTTCCTGCGCTTGCGAGAGGCGGAGGATCTGGAGGAGGAGGACGACAAATATTCCTCGAACTTTAGTTGGTCGAACTCGTATTCGACCACCTTTTCAACCGGGATGCAGATCTGAGGTTGCGACACGACAGCTCCGGCAGCGAAGCTGTTGGCTCCCACTATGGTCGTCAGTTTGTTTTCGGTAAAAAGTTGTTGTTTTCATTGCTATCGAATCTATTACAACTTTAGTCGTTACAATAAACTCGAATAAAATAAAAAGTTGATCTGTTTATAAGATCTCCTTACACAATGAAAATAAAAAAAATTTACAACTCTCGTCAAACAAACGCAGAGATCGTTTATCGTTCTTCTGCTTGCGCAGGATCTTTGCCTGTGTTGGGGATTTTGAAATCCGTGGACCACCTTAGATCTAGATCCGGTTAATGAAAATTCGGTAGAACTTCACCTTCACCGAGGTAGTGTTTGATTTGAAGCCCTGAGATCGACCAAGCAAAATCAGAACTGTTCTCGAGATCAAGACCAAGCCTGATCTCAAGGAAATAGGGGAAACAGGCGTCGGATCTCTCAAACTCTCCTTCTTTATGCCGAAGAACTCACCAATATCTATCCACCCTCGCTGAAATTCGTGCTCCCTTTGACCCCTCAATCCGGCAGCACCTCCTCGTCTTGAATAATAATCCCCCCCGCTAAAAGGAGGCACTGGGCTTGTATTTATAGGGCTTCGAAAGCGGTTATTTGGATGAGAACAAGTGATTTGACTCTATCTTCAGTTAACAACAGCCTAATCACGTTTGGGGATGATATCAAGTTAGTTAGGAACCCTAGAATAGATAAATCCTGTGAAAACAGCTTTAAAACCGTCAAAACGCGTTTCGGGTTCCAGACTGCGCGGCGCGGGTCGGATAGATCCGACCCACGCTTACGCGGGTCGGTTTGTTCCGTCCTGTGCTCGCGCAGGTTTGCCAATTTTTCTTCTTTTCCTGTTCTCTTTCTTTTGGGACTTGTAGTTTCTCCCGTTTTGCGTGTTTGATCGTCTTGTTAACTTGCACGCTTCGTTGCGGGATTGATTGTCGAACGAGCATTGGTTGATATACGCGCGTGTTGATTGATGCACGTGTGTCGACCGACGCGCACGAACTGATTGACGCGCGACATGCACGCGTTGATTGATGCGCGCGTGTTGATTGATGCTCGTGAACTGATTGACGCGCACGTGTTGATTGATGCGTGCATACCACTTGGTTCGTCATTTCGCTTCATGCACTTGTCGACGATCGATAATCCTTTTAGACTCGGATAACGGTGTTCATCGCCTTCTCTTGGTCTCGAGTTGTGTGCGGGCACCCATCGGCATTTTTAGATGCCTACAATAATGTATAGCCATTACACACGTTTTAATTTTATTCATAACACTATTTTATGTGGGACTATCCTTGAAGGTAGAATTGTATTTTCTCCAACAAAATATCCAACAAGTCCCTTGACTAAGACTTCTTCATATAATTAAAGTTTTCTTGATGCTATATTTAAACTCTTACATGTACGTGCTACATAAAGCTATAGTCTTAAGAAAATGAATTTTAGTCATTATTGCTATTTGCGTTGTAGGATGAATTTTGTTTCGGAAACTCAAACTGTGGAAGAGTACTCTCAAGATGGTGAGAGGGCCAAAAAAGCTAGGTGTGACTATGTAATATGGTCAGAGCAAGAGAATAGAGAGCTACTAAGGCTTTTAGTGGAGGAGGTGAAGGATGGCAACAAGATGGATAATGTCAACTTCAAGAAATATACCATCACTCAAAATGTGTTATCATTCATGAATGCTAAATTTGGAAGAACTTTTAAATTTGATCATATAAAGAATAAGATCAAGAGCTGGAAGAGGAAGATTGAACCAATTGAATTACTATTGAGGAACAATTCTGGGTTTAGTTGGGACTCAATATCTTGATGAATTACTTGCTTTGTTTAGGT
Organism: Asparagus kiusianus; assembly: GCA_022839385.1. Taxonomy (NCBI): domain Eukaryota; kingdom Viridiplantae; phylum Streptophyta; class Magnoliopsida; order Asparagales; family Asparagaceae; genus Asparagus; species Asparagus kiusianus. The sequence goes on along the minus strand of BQKN01067049.1, from coordinate 51,758 downwards.
GTGGGAAAATTACAAACAGGTTAGGTTCTTAATTACCCAAAGTTTCTAACTACATAATATATTTTTATGTTTGTTAATTACAAAAAAAGAAAAAAAATAATTTGTTATCTTTGTTTTTTGACAGGCTCATCCTAATATACCAATGCTTAAAGATAAGTTGTTTGAAAATATTAAGGATATGCAGATGGTGATGGGTAACCACTCAGCTAGTAGGAGAGCCGCTGAAGGCTTAGGAAGTGAGGGTGTAGAGAGTGTGCCATTACATAATGTATTGGGTGAGGGTATATTTGATGATGAGATTGGACTTTGATGCTATAGGTGAAGAAGAACCAACCCAACCACCATGCCAGTAGATCCTCCACTACCTCCCCCTAATAGCACTCCAGGTTCTGCCACTCCCGTGGCTGAATCTGTGCCATCGACCTCTAGCACTAGCAGAAATGTTCATAGAGCACCTTCCCGCACCACCACCTCTGCATTATCTTAACCTGCCTTGTGTTTGGGGTGAAAGTTGATATCTTCATTACTGAATCTATTACACGTTTATCGATTATAGATTTAAAGTAAAATTAGTCTTTTTATAAGACTTTCTTACATAATGAAAATAAGAAAAATACAACTCTCGTCAAACAGCGCAGAGATCGTTTATCGGTCTTCTGCTTGCGTGGGATCTTGGCCTGTGACGGGGACATTGATATCCGTGGACCACCAAACGATCAGATCAGATCCGGAGCTTCATCGATTCATGAAGGAATCAAGAAGCCGAAGCGCTTATCTCGGTAACAGTGAGATAATTGCTCTTCTTAAGATCACCGCAACGGGGTAATCTTAAGGGACGAACCGGGCTGCAGATCTGACGAACTCCTCTTCTTTATGACGAAGAATCCGCTGAAGTCTCCTCCTCCTCTCTGAAATTCATGGCTCTTCAATCCTCAATCCAGTAGGGCTTCACTAACGCTCGAGAATTCTAGACCCTAAAAAATGAAGGCACTGAGACTGCATTTATAGGCTCTGGGGGAATCTAGGCCGTTAAAACTGCACAATCAGCAAAAAAATCACTTTTTAGGGCTACGGACACCCTCGGCCGTCTTAGCGAGGCCGAGACACCCTCGGGTGTCTTAACGAGGCCAAGACACCCTTGGGTGTCTCGGTCAAACTAAGACACCTTGGGGTGTCTCAGTTGGGTCGAGACACCTCGGGGTGTCTTAGCTTAAGCTAAGACTACCGTTTTACGCTTTGTTTTTTGCATTCGCCGTATTTTCTTCTTCTGAACTTGGATTTACATGATTCAGGATGCGTTGGAAAGTCAATGAGGAGATCTATAGGCTCCCATGATTGAATCATACATGGAATAACTAAGAAATGGGGGTGTTCCGCCTTTCGTAAATGACGCGGGGCTCCCGATCAGCTTTCGTTTCCGTTATTCCGAAGTTCTGTTGCTTTGTCTGACCCATCGACTCACTTCATGTGTATGTCATTGTTAAACAAGCTCTTGTAACTCAAATACTAACGTTCATCTTCTTCTCTTTGTCTCGAGCCGCGTGCGGAGACCTATAGGTAATTTTTAACGCCTACAGATACTCCCTCCAAAGTGTTGTAGTCTCATTCTTTTATAGAGGAGGCTGGAATACTTTGGTATGATCGGTCCGACCTTCAGTCGGTGTAAAATGACCTATAGTTAGCTTTGATTCTTGACCCTTTCGATTTTCAATCTATTCGATATTTTAACGAATAGCCAAAATTCTCTCGGCGCTATGTTTATCGTCTGGCTGTCATTGAAATCTTGAATCAAAACCGATGAGTTGATTTTGGCTCGTATCGTCGAGTTGACTTTGAACTAACTGTCTTCATCACGACATATTGATTCACATTGACTTTCATCGTAACATGTTGATTGACGTTGACTTTTTTACCACAACGCGTTGACTAGCGTTGACCTAGCGTTACGCATTGGCCGGTGTTGACCTAGGGTTTCAGATGGCCCAACGTTAACATAGTTTATACTCATACGTTTGCTAGAGTATACACAGTTTAAGCTCTTAAGGTATTAGAGCATGGCAGTCCTAACAATTAGGATTGCAGGACCAACTGTCAAAGCTGATTCATCTACAGATATGGACCTTATCCCGAAGTTGTTTGATGCTCGAGTCACGAGACCAGTTAATAAAGCTGGTGCGTCAATGACTTTTGCATATATAGGATTTTCGGCAAACCCTCAGCCATCAATGGATTTGATGAGCCTTCACTGATTACCGTTTGAGTCGGGCTAGCATGCAAATTGTTTAAATCCGTTCTGCATGTAACGTTGTGCTAAAAGAGTTAAATCCTTTAGTGCTACAATATAGAATACATAGATTTCGTCTTTACTATCCGGCGACGTGTGTTAGACGTAGACTTAGGATTTTTGACCAATCATTAGCCATCAACGGATTTGACGTGCCTTTACCGATTATCGTTTGAGTTGGGCTTGCATGCAGATTGTTTAAGTCCGTTCCGCATGTGACGTTGTGCTAAGAGAGTTAAATCTCTTAGTACTATGATATTGAATACATAGACTTCGTCTTTCTTACGTGAATAGACTACCTGACAACGCGTGTTAGGCGCTGACTTATCCCTACTTAGGCTTCAGGATAAAATTCCCCAGACTGGAATTCTGGTGTCTTTTTCAATCGGCAAAAGACTAAACTGGTAATGCGTATTAGGCATTGACTTATCCCTACTTAGGATTTGGGATAAAATTCCCGCGTGTGTGAAGCACAAATTTTGGTGTTATTAATAACAACATGCCACAATGTCGAACATGTGGGCTTTTGTCCTTTTTACGATTAAAGACTAACCGGCAACGCGTGTTAGGCGTTGACCTATCCCTACTTAGGCTTCGGGATAAAATTCCCCACGCGTGTGAAGCATGGATTTTGGTGTTATTAATAACAACCTGCCACAATGTCGAATATGTGGGTTTTTGTCCTTTTTACGATCAAGGACAGAGTTGAAGGATGGTGTCAAAAAATGGGAGAGGAAGAATTTTATATTCTATCTCCCAAAACTAAAGAGAAAGAATTTTATATTCTATCTCCAGTTGTCAAGGAAACTCAAAGTGGGATCTCCACCCTAATAATCCAAAAAAGTGAAACTAGGGGTGGGATCTTCACTCCGAAAATCGGAAAGATTCAAGCAACCCTAACTTTTATAGGATTGGTTGCTTAATCCAAAAAAAAATTCCTCATTCATTGAGGTAAAATTTTAATTTCGGCCCTAACTTTTATAAGTTTGGCCGAATAGGAAAAGATGGAAGTCTTTCGTTTATCGAAAGGGGCATTCCGGTCTTGGTCCTAACTATCTGCAGGTTTGACTAAGTGAGGTTGGAGGCAATCCTAACTTTCATAGATTTAATTGCTCAAGTTGAAAGTGGACCTCTCGTTCATAGAATGAATCGAAAGAGGATTTTGGTTGTGGTCCTAACTGTTTAAAGGTTTGACCAAGATGGGAATTTGAGATGACCCTAACTGTTTAAAGGTTTGATCGTTCAATTTGTGGACCTCTCGTTCATGAAAGGAACCGAAAGGGGATTTTGGTTGTGGTCCTAACTGTTTAAAGGTTTGACCAAGATGGGAATTTGAGACGACCCTAACTATTTAAAGGTTTGATCGTTCAATTTGTGGACCTCTAGTTCATGGAAGGAATCGAGAGGGGATTTTGGTTATGGTCCTAACTGTTTAAAGGTTTGACCAAGTAGACAGTGGGAGTGGGAGTACAAAACATAATGGGAGTGTTGACTTGTACAAGTCGCTCAGAGGGGGTTCCTGGTGTTAAGTGACAAATACTTAACACAGAAGGGTTTGATAATCGTCAATGATCAGGAGATTAAAATTATGAAAACTATGTCCGGATTCTAACAATGAGAATGTTGAGTGCACAGACGTAGTAGGAGTTTGAGTGAGAGTTTCTTATTCATCACCTTCTTGTAGTGGCCGGGTTATCCCTAAGAATGTACTATATAGAATTCTCTCGGGAACTTCCCGTTACATGAATTATCCACCTCCAGCTTTCTTCGCGAAACTGGGTCTAATATTGCACTCAGTTGCATGACCGGGTTATCCTTAAGAATACCAGGCATGGTACTCTCTAGGAACTCCCCGTGAAAGAAAGGAAACAATTTAGACTCATATACCTATTGGAGTGTCAGGGAGCAGTTTAACCTCTTATACCGGTTGGAGGATTGAGAAGCAGTTTATACTCGTATACTCTTTGGAGTATGAAGGAGCAGTTTATACTCTTATACTTTTCAGAGTGGTGCACCGTCATTCAGCTTATTTTAGCTTTATGGCGTCAGAGTCGATTAGAGCTTGAATCTTGTTCTTTAGACCGAAACAAACCTCAGTAGGATGGAGAACTCTCATGTGGTACACACAGTAGTTTGGGTCTGTAATCCTCTTAGCTCTCTCCTGATCTTTAATCGGTGGTAGTTCAATCTCACCGTTATTCAGGAGGCACTTGAAAATATCCGGAACTTCCTCATCCTTGAAAGAGTACTCTTTTTGGAGTCTTGGATCTATAGTCCTTTGCTGTTTTTGAGGTTGTTGTTGTGACATCTGATAATTATCACAGGCAACCACTAGCATTGACCGCTGGTTTCTTTCGGTCTTCTTCCTTCTAAGGAAGCGTTCGGCTTGTTTGCTGCGCACCTTCAAGTCTTTCCAAGTTTTGGATGGTGCGACTCCCATAACTTCCAATATCTCAATAGATAGGTTGTTATGACATGTCTGGAGGATGAAGTCCTCCGTAATCGGATCTCGGTAGTTCATCGCCTTATTCCGGAAACGCTTGATGAAGTCGTCGACTGTCTCTTCATCTTCCTATTTCTCCTCAAAGAGTATCCTGATGGATATCTCAGCGTCGTCATCAAAGAAGTTACCGAGGAATGAGCTCTCCATATCGTCCCAGCTGTTAATGCTTCCAGGCTTAAGATGTCGATACCAATCGAAGGCAGGCCCGCGAAGGGTATCGACGAATGACCAAACCATCAAGGCTTCATTGCCGGAGATCGTGCCCAAGTGGGACTTGAAGTAGATTAGATGCTGAGTGGGCGAGCCCTTCCCGTCAAACAGCATGAAGTTGATCAGGTTAAACTTCACCGGATGCGGGATCGAATCCCACTCTTTCGGGTAAGGACACGGAATGCCGGTCTTCTTTACCTCTCGAGCAGACATTAGAGCATTAATTTTACTCTCAAGGTCTTTCATCTTCTCATTCTCGTCTGTATCATGTTTTGGATGATTTTTGAGAGGAACAATGTGGTCGCCCCCGATATTTTTATCTTTGGCGGGACCACCCCTAACATTTCGATCAACAGGGGGGTTATCAGCATTGATGTGTTCATCCACATCTGAATCGCTAGCTGCTTGGCTGAAATCATCATGACGGCTGGACTCAACTATCTGATTCGACAAGGCTCGGATCTATTGGTCGTGCATTTGTCTCATCTCCTGTATAGTTATTTCCATTTCGATTTTGAATGCTTGCTTTTGCTTGGCTAGAGCATCCTCAATCATTTTGGTTATTTCTTCAGTGTTAATCATAAACAATTCACGGGATTTTCCGGGACTGGATACGGTAGCCTCTGAAGCAACTGCCGAGCAAGCGTCTGATGCTTCATCATCTGAGGATAGTCCTCTATTCATCCTCAGATAGTCCCTGCGTCTAGTAGTTCTCACGCGTAGCCGAGTCATACGATGTGAAATGAGGGGGGTCTAAACTTAAAGGTCGAGTCAATTTTCCCTTATCAACCATGTTGGTGGTGACTGCGGGTTGTTCAGGCCCGATGGCTTCTAACTGGAACCAAGATATTAGTTGGGCTATCCCCGAATTAACTCTTCTTCCTGGAGTGAAATTGGGGTTGGAGATATTTGAACTAATCAGAGACTTTCCCTTATCGACCACGTTGATAGTAACTGCTGGGAGTTCGTCATCTTGAACGACTGATCGTTTTTTGCGAAAATGTCTTGATTTAGACTTTGATGCTTCAGCGGAGATCCTCTCAAGTACCGAGACCAACTGTGGAGTGGTCCTGGGGTAGCTACACGCTGATAATACTACCCTGATAATTTTGGTACACGGATAGTAAGAGTCCGCTTTCCGGGTACATCTCTTTCGAGATTTATTCATACCCCCAACCTGATAGTACAACTCATCAACGTTGCGGTCAGAGTAACTTATCGGCTGTTTACATGAATTCTCAAGTATAACGCATTCGTCTGTTTGATGCGTTTTCTTCTGAGTAAACAATGCCTTGTTAGCGTCTGTAGGAGCCACTCGTTTGGAATCACACTTTTCTAAGGGTAAAACCTTAACGGGCTCCTAGCCTTCTGTACGCACCCCCAAGCGAGTGGTTATAAGAATAAACTTGTTAAGAGGTCGCGTACGACCCCTAGTCTGGATGTTTGCTCGGGGTTCCTCCAACGGTCCCAAGCGTTTCTTAACAGGCGCATTGCCTCTCGGATAGAGAACCGAGGGGATGCTTCAATGGAATTCTAGATTTGGAGAGATCCACGCTGTCGTAGGGCCTCACCGGAGGTACGGGAGCAATAAGAGCGGGATCTGAAGTTGACGAAGGCTGGAGAGCAGCCTCGGATCTGGAATTAAATGATAGAGACGACTGGTGTCTCTTAGGTAGAGACATTATTTTTGCCTTCGGCACCCAAACCTGCTTAGATCTTGGTGGTTTCTTGACCACCTCTTCCCGCTGCAATTCTCGTGCCTTACGCATAAGGATCTAGGCATGCGCAAGAAGTGCATGACGCTTCTGGATGCGCTCCTCGAGAGTCAAACGTGTTCGTTTGATCTGAACCTATTTGTAAATTGGAGGTTGGAAGGAGGATCCTGATGCTTGTTGTGGCGATAACTTAGCCACTTGGTGCTTTCTAAACTTCAAATCCGCTTGGTAACGGAGTCCGTCCACCTGATACAAAGCCTTGGAGAATTGGCACGCGAGGCGTTGGTGTTGCCTTTGACGTGCTCTCTTTGATAAAATTAGCGCGCCTTCAGCAGCCGACTCCTTGATCGAGAATGAGTTCAGAGCTGCAGATCCGGCTTCATTGGATGCCAGTGGATTATTACGAGGTGTAATTACAGCAGCGGTAGTAGGGAGATCGGCTTCTTGGGTCTTCAGATCTGAAGACCGACGGATCTTCCGGGAGGAGGAGACCTTCCTACACTTATGAGCCGAGGTAGATCTGGAGTAGAAGGAGGAGACGTACTCCTCAAATTTCTATTGGTCGAACTCGTATTCGATCTCTTCAGCCATGGGGATCTTGATCGTTGGCTACGACATGACAGCTTCGGCAGTGAAGCTGTTGGCTCCCACTGTGGTCGCCAGCTTGTTTGGGGTAAAAGTTGATATCTTCATTGTTGAATCTATTACACGTTTATCGATTACAGATTTAAAGTAAAATTAGTCTTTTTATAAGACTTTCTTACACAATGAAAATAAGAAAAATACAACTCTCGTCAAACAGCGCAGAGATCGTTTATCGGTCTTCTGCTTGCATGGGATCTTGACCTGTGATGGGGACGTTGATATCTGTAGACCACCAAACGATCAGATCAGATCCGGAGCTTCGTCGATTCACGAAGGAATCAAGAAGCCGAAGCGCTTATATCGGCAACAGTGAGATAATTGCTCTTCTTAAGATCACCGCAACGGGGTAATCTTAAGAGAAGAACCGAGCTGCAGATCTGACAAATTCCTCTTCTTTATGATGAAGAATCCTCTGAAGTCTCCTCCTCCTCTCTAAAATTCGTGGCTCTTCAGTCCTCAATCTGGCAGGGCTTCGCCAATGCTCGAGAATTCCAGCCCCCAAAAAAATAAAGGCCTAGGGCTGTATTTATAGGCTCCGGGGGAATCTAGGTAGTTAAAACTACACAATCAGCGAAAAAACCACTTTTTAGGGCTACTAACACCCTTGGGCGTCTTGGCGAGGCCGAGACACCATCGGGTGTCTCAGTGAGGCGGAGACACCCTTAGGTGTCACGGCTTGGGCCGAGACACCCTTGGGTGTCTCGGCCAAACCGAGACACCTTGGGGTGTCTCAGTTGGGCCAAGACACCTCGGGGTGTCTTAGCTTAAGCTGAGACTACCGTTTTACGCTCTGTTTTTTGCATTAGCCATATTTTCCTCTTCCGAACTTGGATTTACGTGATCCAGGATGCGTTGGAAAGCCGACGAGGAGATCTACTGGCTCCCATGATTGAATCATACATGGAATAACTAAGAAACAGGGGTGTTCTACCTTTCATAAATGGCGCAGGGCTCCCGATCAGCTTTCGTTTTCGTTATTCTGAAGTTCCGTTGCTTCGTCTAACCCGTCGACTCACTTTATGTGTATGTCGTTGTCAAAAAAGCTCTTGTAAATCAAATAATAATGTTCATCGTCTTCTCTTTGTCTCGAGCCGCGTGCGGGGACCTATAGGCAATTTTTGACGCCTACACCGTGCAAGAAATAGAGAGTGGAATTACAATTATAAGTAAGGCTTTACAAGAGTTAGTCACAGAGGTGAGGTTGTTGCGAAGCCGCAACCAACTGTAGGTCGAGGGAGTGACTTCAATTCCAGAATTTACCAATGAAGAACGATTGACTGTCCTTAGTCAAAATATTTCCCAAGACGTGAAGGATATGTTTGTGAAGATGAATGATGATCAAAGGAAAAGGTTTATGATTTGGCGACTGACTAGAGTATTTCCAAATGACGACAATCACAATGCTTATTAATGACTGTGCTTGTGGACCATAGTTTGATTATTACTCTTTTGGAGTTGTATTTTTGGGAACATAGATGTTGTTAGTTATATTTTGGACTTTTATGTTAGGCACATGAATGCTTTGATGTCAACATGGTTTTAAATATCATTGTTGTACATATATATATATATATATATATATATATATATATATATATGTATGTATGTATGTATGTGTATGTATGTATGTTAAGCACATGGATGCTTTGAATGACTATTTAAAAAATTCTTATGTAGAAATTATGTTAAATTGCTTTCTTGGCTGGGATTGTGATTTGGTTACATATGACTATTGTTCCCGAGGATCATAAAAATGAATGCAGAATGCATGCATCTTTGTTGTGATGGAATTCTTGTAGTGAAAGTAATTGGTGAATATCTTGTAGTGAAAATCGAACTATGTTTTGATCTCATGATTAATATAGTATGGAAGATAATCAAAATATCTCTATTTTGCTATTTCATGAGGATACTGCTGATTATCTCCTCATTGGCATTATCAACATGGCTGCACAAATAGGAGGTCTAGTCACGAGTATCTTGCACCTCATATCACAAGAGGAGTTAAATCTATGCATCTCCCAACTCAGACATGGCATTACGGACATTGGCCTTCAATATTTGAAATCTAAGATGGAGAGCAATCCATGTAATTTTTGTCGAGTATATCATATGTATCCGGATTGCTTTATGAAATTGTGTATGGTCTTGCGAGAACATGGGAATTTACAAGATACACGGTATATCAGTGTTGAGGAGATGATTGCTATTTTCCTTCTCACTGTTACTCAAAATCAACGATATTGCATCACCACTGGGAGATTTGATCGATTCCGATTTATAGTCAGTGTTTGTTTCAATAAGGCACTCGAGGCCCTTGTGTCATTAGCCCCTTGTATGATGGCTCCTCTTCCTACCGATCCACCAGAAAAGGTCACATCCGAATCTCATTTTTGGCCTTATTTCAAGGTATTGAAATTTAAATACACTATATAAGTCTTCATTTTTTATTATTATAATTTTAAAGTCACATTTCATATATGTTAATGGGAATATATAGGACTGTATCAGTGCCATTAATGAGACCCACATTCCATGTATGGTGTTTGGCGAGGACCAAACTCCATATTGTAATAGACATGGCTATCTTTCTCAAAATATCCTTGCAGCATGCACATTTGATCGTAGGTTTATTTATGTCTTAGTGGGATGGAATGGATCTGCCAATGATTCACGGGTTTTAAAGGATGCAATGAGTAGAAGTGCATGCAGTCTTCCACTCACAAATGGTAAATATTTTTTTATATCAAATTGTTAGATTTTATATTTATTGATTATAATTCTAAAGAAATGTTAATGTAGGTAAATTTTATCTAGTTGACTGTGATTACCCAAATAGACTACTTGGCTCCCTATCGGGGTACAAGGTACCACCTTAAAGAATTTGGCCCAGCTAATAACCGTTAGCGACCACACAATGCTCATGAGTTATTTAGCCATCGACATGCATCTCTTAGGAATTATATTGAACGTATTTTTGGCGTTTTTAAGTCTAGGTTTACTATTTTTAAGTCTCAACCTCTAGGTTTTCCATATGAGACTCAAAAAAGTATGATCGGAGCATGTATCAGTCTGCATAATTTTCTGAAGATGGATAACTCTAATGATGACTTTAAAGTTTCTGATCTTCCTCCGAGGCACCACACAATGTTGCTCCAATTGATGGTGATTCCGATGAGGATAATGACCTACAAACTCAACAAGCACAGCGGATAGCTGCATCACGTTGGAGAGAACAAATGACAAACGTAATGTGGGAGGATGCGACAAACGTAGTCCAAGGAGTCTAGAGCAAAGTTCTATGCCGGTAGATTATATTTGTAATAATTAAGATTTAAATTACTGACTAAGACTTTATTTGTAATAATTGAGATTTTATCATCATCATTGTAATAAATGTGGGAATGATTAAATAATTATTGCAATTAAAAAATTTGTTAATATAGCATAATAGCTAAAATAAACATCAAAATATTCAAAGATTGATTAATATCAATATTATTAATATTATTATATTATTTTTAATATTTTATATTAAAATAATCTTAAAAATATTATTATTATGTATTATAATTATTATAATTATTATTTATTTAACCATTTGATGTAATATCAAGTTAAACTTGAACTTAATTAATCTATAAATATCATATTATAAAAAGATGTCATACCAATTGTCCCATTATCCTATTTTGCCCCACTTTATCCCACTCAAATTATCTCATTTGGTAAAATTATCCCATTTGATCAATTTAACCCAATTTGCCCTAAAGTACACCAATGAATAACCCCTTAAAAGAAACAAGAAAAAGGGTAACTTATTAAAGATTGTTGTGGGAATAATATTCATATTAACATGGAAAAAAGGTTTTTCTTCAGTATTAGGTTGGAAATAACATTAGGGAAAGAAAACAGATTGCGGAACAAATTAGTTATTCTAATGATTTGGGCTACTTGAGAAAATATAATTTTGGGGCATATATCCAAAAAAAACATTTTCGCTTATTTCTTTCTTTTTTTTTTTTTTTTTTTGCCTTAGGGACGAATTATTAGTGTCATGTAATACTTTTGATACTACACACAATTCTTCTAGTTTGGCAAGATATCCTTGAGCTCATGCTCCATACGTAACATATAACGATGGGAGAGAAATAATCTCTATACTACATGTAAAAGAGGATTGTGTTAGTAAAACTTTTGAATGTCTTTTTAACCCTCTTAAAATTTGATAATTCGCTTTCTTTCTCCCTTGCTCTTGTTGTTAAGCCTAATAAAAGCAGCAATTATTATGTCGTTCGGCTTTTTATAATAGGTTGTTCAAAATTTATCTCAATGCTTGCCTACAGCTCTTGACCCACCTTATCTGCGAGAGGCTTGATTTGGGCCTCTTCTTAAGTGGTTGGTTTGGGCCTAAGCTTTGGTAGAGTCCACACGAATTCCCTTCATGCACGGTTAAATTTGATTTGGGCCTCTTTACGTAAATTCCACATCTTTAATCCTACCTCACACTACCTCCCAACCCTTATGGAGAAACGTTTCTCCTCTCTCTCTCTCTCTCTCTCTCTCTCTCTCTCTCTCTCTCTCTCTCTCTCTCTATTTCACATTAAAAATATGATTTCTCACTTGAGCTTTGCTACAGGGACCCAAAATATGGGACCAATAGGGGGACAAGTGAGGTGTTCTCTTTCTATTGGATAATGAGTTGGCCATCATTAATGATGACCAACTCATTATCCAATAGCAGGGGGACGCCTCACTTGTTCCCCCTATTGGTCCCATATTTTGGGTCATTGAGGAATTTCTCTTCTCACTTAAATCTCCCTCTACACCGATCAAATTCCCTTCATGCAATGTTTTCATCTCCAATCAAAAATAGTAGCCACGAATGCCAATAATTACAAAGATCATACAACTCTCCACCTCTCTCAATTCAAAATTAATGTGAACATTAAGTTCACAGGTGCTTATTTGCTATATAAATGATTTTTTTTGGTTTGATTTCATTGCAGAAAGGAAATATTTTCTTGGATGTAAGTATCTTGTTTCTTGTTTCATTCTTCCCTATTACAATTATTTCTGATTTTTATTGAAGTAAGCTCCTTACCTTCTCCTTTTTTAGATTTTGCTAATGAAGTTCAATCACTTCCTTTAATTTTTTATTTTCTTTGTATTTTGCTATTTTGATAATCATGAATTGTGATCATGAATCAAGTTTAATAAGCACGTCACCGCCATAACTTTGAACATCCTGTACTTGATAAACCAACAGTAGAAATCACCTCCTGCTTATCCAAAATAAATGTGCTGTAGATGAATTTTTTTAATATAAGAAACTCTCTTGTTTCAATTTATGTTTGTTGGAGTTGTAACTTAAAACTTGGGTTTGTAGAGGAAAAGAGGAAAAGAGGAAAAGTTTAGTCCCACATTGGAAAAGAGATGTGAAGATAAGTTCTTTATAAGCCTTCCCTTTCTCTCCTATGCCTAGAAGAAAATAAAGGTTATGCTCCACACCACACACGCGCGCGCCAGCCGGGCCGGGCTCGGGCTTGGGTCGGGTGGCGCATGCACACGACCTGCGGACACGAATGCAGATCTGGATTAATGGGCCCTTAATCTGCTATATTTTTATTTTTATTTTTGCTAATTGGAACAGTTTAAAAAACGTGATTAATGAATTTATTTTGTAACGGCTAGGATTTATTAACGTGATTAAAAACGTGATAAATATTTTGTGAATTTATTTCGTAACGGAAATATTTTGATTTTGTAACGGCTAAAATTTATTATCGTGATTAAAAATGTATTAACTACGGGTTTATGAATAACGACTGTTTTAACCCTATAAAATGACCTAAACCCGAAGAGTTTTACACAG
>BQKN01067049.1:20205-38516 GCA_022839385.1 Asparagus kiusianus | reverse complement strand
TCCCTAAAAGTGGTGAAGAATTCGCAAAACCTTCTTGAAGCTCGTGCTGACGAGAAGGAGGTCGCCTGACCGAGGGTCGTCGTATCTCCGAGATCTATTACTGCGTAGCCCTGTACGAGAGGAGGCAATTAGTTTCTTGGGACAGTGCTTGCACGCCTCGACCATCAGGCCGTATTTCTAACTTTTATTTACTTTCATTTGATTCAATTTCATTTCTGAGTTATAATAGTTATATGTTTTTATCTAATTTCTATTAACTGTTTCAAACTAAATTTCGTGCTAATTATTATCTAAACAGCTAATTTTCCCAACAATCCAAGAAACTAATTGTGTGCTGTTTAGAATAGTAACATGATTAACATTCTGGTTTTTATGTTAATGCTGTCTGCAATTCTTAAAAACGAAATGTTCCACTATATGATAATTCTGTTGTATGAATGTTTTATATATTTCTGTTGTATTATATTAACAAAACTATTCATTCATCATCAGATTATGGTTACACGTGAAATTATGTCGGCTAAACCAAATGAGATTTTGGTTAACAACTCTAAATTTAATAACTGCCATAGAACCAGACAACCCATCTTCATCTAGACCAGTTACTAGGCAATCTTCCTCATCTTCCTCCACAGATTCCATTCCTATCCCAGGAACACCTCAAGAAATAGAGTATCATTGTCTACACAGAATCTTAGGAGCTTTATCTGATAGGTTATATGATATATATTATACTATCACTAATGCTAAAGTTCTGTGGGAAACACTAGAGAAAAAGTATGGTTTAGATGATATGGAAATTAAAAGATTTAAAACTTCTGATTTTAACAAATTTAAAATGGTAGATTCTAAACTAATGAATGAGCAAATTCATTAATTTGAACATATAGTTCACCAATTAAAAGTGAATGGATCTATCTTAGATGAAACGTTTCAGATAGCCTGTCTTATAGACAAACTTCCCGAGTCCTGGTCAGATTTTGCCAAAAACCTTAACCATACCCAAGGAGATCTTACACTAGAGCAAGTGTTGAATTCCATTAGAATTGAAGAGCAACATAGACTCAGCGAGAAAAATGTGATAAAATCCGAACCCAAAGAACCCAAAGTAAACAATGTTGAATCCAAACCCTTTCCCCAACACAAGAAACGTCCCTTCCACCAAAATCAAAATAAAACATTTAAGAAGAAATCCTTTCATCAAAATAAGAACCCTGTCCACTTTCAAAAGAAGGAAGGAGTTGAACGTCGAGCCTGTTTCGTTTGTGGACGAACCAACCACCTTGCTAAGGACTGCTTTTACAAGAAGATAGAACCGCCCAAGTCTAGGAAGGGAGGACCTCCACCTAATAAGTCACAAGTAAACATGGTGACTTTCAGTTCAGCTGAGACTGCTTTCAGGTCTGTTCTCTTTACCCCTGAAGTAAACATGACCTTTCAAGCAATTGATTGGTGGATTGACACTGGAGCTAATATTCACGTTTGCTCTAATCAATCTTTATTTTCCACCTATCAGGTCTTAAGTAGAGGAACTGTGACAATGAGAAATAATAATGTGGCTCCTGTATCTGGAATAGGTCGGATCAACCTAAAGCTGACTTCGGATAAGACTTTGATCCTGCAGGATGACCATCATGTGCCAGACATTAGGAGAAATTTAATTAGCGGATCTTTATTTGTGCAACAAGACTACAAACTTGTTTTTGAATCAAATAAAGTTGTAATTGTTGACCCTATAGTTTTGATGATGATTTGTCAAACAATTTATTACTAATACGTTCTCTAGTGTTTTGTGTTTATGTTTCTCTTTTCAGGTATTTCAATACACGCCAATCAAGTGTTAAAGATTCAAGTTCATTTGCGTGGATTTACCTAGGTATATGTTTAGTACACTTATATATATTGTATGATTATATCTAAGCTTAATATATGTACACGTAACACATTTTTTGAAGTTTCTCTATCATATAAATGATTTCTCATCAAATGTTGTTACAATAACTTTTCTCTCATGCTTACAGCTCTTTAATATTTCATTGTATATATATGATATATGCATAACATATATAAACATATTTACAAGCTCTACATCAACTTTCACTTTCATATAAAAACAGGTTTTTCTAAGCATTTCTCAAAAACAGGTAGTTTTCACAAACGAAAATTTATTTTCATAAAATTCTTTTTTAAACATGTTTATTTCATCATTTAGAAACTTTCCCCAAAATTTCACTAAGTTTGGAATTGATTTGATGTTTCTTTCGAATTTTCAAACAAGCCTCAGAAACCTGTATATTTGCTCATATCAGATTTCGGTCGACCGGTACGGTCGACCGACAATCCTTCTGTTTTCTGAGCACGTACTCGCGGTCGACCACCCCGGTCGACCGAGAGAATTTCCGGTTGACCGAAAATGCCATCGGTCGATCGCCAGCGTCAAACCCTTATTTTCTGATGTTTTTGATCTAAGCGGTCGACCGGACAGGTCGACCGTCGAGTTGTTAGATGTGTATAACGACTAGTTTTTTAAATGGTTTTTTGGTCTTTTTGCATACTTTCAGCTGTTGTATTGGGGTGCTATATATACCCCATTGCTGCTCTTCTTCTATATAACTAAGAAATTCAAGTTTGTTGTTTAGCAAGATATTAATCATGTTTAAGAGTTGTTTAAGAGTGGTTTCATTAATCAGTTTTCAAGAGAAGTTTTTTTTCTACAAGAAGAGGCTTTCAAATCCTATCGGGATCATCATTTCTTCAGCTCTTCTTGTTCATTGAGAAGTTTTCTAAACTCTTTCCTATATAGCTCATTATTTCACTTTCATTTTCAATTAGCTATATTTATTGAGTTTGATTCACTGTTATCACACACACACACACACATATATGAGCTTAATATTCTCATACTATATAGTGTGGGTTATGGGGTGTGATTTAGTGAGTGTGAGCTTCATTGTGTTCTCACTTGTTAATTGAGAACAAATCATTGTATTTAACTTTTAATTGTGAGAATCACTTGTAATACACTTGTACACCGAGAGAAGTGTGAGGAGAGAGAGACGGGGTCAAATCCAATAGGAGTGGCGTCGATTGACGAACCTAGGGAGAGGTTGTAATCGAGCACTTGAGGAGGAGGACACGTGCTAGGTTCCTACACTTAGTGTGTAAAGTGTGATTGTGAGTGATCGTGTAGTGTGAGAGTTTTCGGTGAACTTGTAAATCGAGTGTGTAGAAGTTCCGGCTTCCAAACCGGATTGTGATAGTGGATATCTCCTCGAGGTGAGGAGCGGGGACGTAGGTCGTGGGGACCGAACCTCGTGAACATATCGTGTGTTTGTGTTTTGTTTGTCTTATTTTTTATTCGTGCATTTTCTCATTATTCTTATTGTTCATATCTATCTCTTGCAAGAACAAATTGATCTATATAATTTTAATTAGCCATTAATTAGAATTAGATTAGCATAAGACCCTAATCACCCCCCTTCTAGGGTCTAACAGTAATAACTAAGGGATTAAACTTCATTGGTAAATGTTTTTTATGTGATGGTCTTTTTAAATTGAATATTAAAAATTCTTCTCTTACATCTCCAATAGCTTTGAATATCAAACCTTCTATCACTTGGCATCAAAGATTAGGACATGTGAATTATAATTCAATTAAAAGATTGATGCATCTTAATATAATTCCAAAGCTTAATATAAAAGATGATGAAAAATATGAAATATGTGTAGAAGCCAAACTTCCTAAGAAACCATTTAAAACTATTGATAGAGATTCTGAGATATTAGAACTCATCCATAGTGATGTTTGTGATTCAGGAAGAACAACTAGAGGAGGTAACAAATATTTTGTAACTTTTATAGACGATTGCTCTAAATATTGTTACCTCTACTTAATTAAGACCAAATATGAAGTCATAAACAAATTCAAAATATATAAAGCAGAAGTTGAAAATTAGTTGGATAGGAAAATTAAAATACTAAGATCAGATAGAGGTGGTGAGTACACTTCTAATGAATTAAAACAATTCCGTGAAGAGAATGGAATTATTCATGAAATAACTGCTCCATATACACCTCAATCTAATGGAGTAGCTGAGAGAAAGAATAAAATACTAATGGACATGGTAAACTCAATGTTAATTAATTCCGGTGTGCTAGAAAATTTGTGGGGAGAAGCTCTCATGACTGCCTATCACATACTAAATATAATTCCATTCAAGAAATCTGATAAAACCCCTTACACAATTTAGAAGAATAGAAATCCTAATTTGGATCACCTGAAAGTGTGAGTGTGCTTAGCAAAAGTTAAAATACCTGAGAATAAGAGAAAGAATATTGGACCTAAAACTGTAGATGAAATTTTTATAGGCTATGCTTCTAATACTAATGCAAATAGATTTTTAATAATCAACTCTGACATTAATGAGATAACCAACAACATCATAATTGAAGCTAGGGATGCACATTACTTTGAAAATATTTTTCCTTATAAGACCAGAGTAAACAACACATGCCCTAGCTCTAGTAATTCAGATCCTAGTTCTAACCAAGATGAAACTAATTCTAAACAAATTAGACCACTAGAAAGTCTAGAGGAGCCTAGGAGAAGTAAAAGAACTAGAATAGAAAAGGTCTATGAAGATTTCTATGCATTACTTGTAGAAGATTGTCTAATTACATTTGAAGATGCAATAAAATCAGTAGATACTCCATTTTGGAAGGAAGCTATAAATAATAAGATACAATCTGTAGTTCAAAATCATACTTGGGAACTAACTGATCTTCCTTCAGGCTGTAAAACTATATGATGTAAATGGGTATTTAAGAAGAAACTCAGACGAGATGGAATAATAGATAAATATAAGGCCAGATTAGTAGCTAAAGGATATACCCAAAAATCTGGTATTGACTATTTTGATGTCTATTCTCCAGTAGCTAGGATTACTACCATTAGAGTCCTTATAACTCTAGCATCTATTCACAAATTAATAATACATCAAATGGATGTTAAAACTGTATTCTTAAATGGAGATTTAGATGAAGAAATTTATATGGATCAACCTGAGGGATTTATAGCTTCTGGACAAGAAAAGAAAGTATGCAAACTTATTAGATCACTATATGGTCTCAAACAAGCTCCAAAACAGTGACACATAAAATTTGATGGGATTATACTATCTTATGGATTTGAATTAATCAAAGAGATGAGTGTATATATAATAAAATAGACAATAACAAAAAAAATTATGATTTTATGTTTATATGTTGATGACATTCTTATTTTTGGTTCTGACATACAAATCATAAATGATATCAAATACTTTTTATCACAAAATTTTGACATGAAAGATTTAGGTCAAGCTGATTTAATTCTTAACACCAAAATTTTGAAGAATGAGAATGGATATGTGCTGTCACAATCACATTATATAGAAAAAATTCTCAAGAACTTTTATGATCCAAACTGTAAACCTGTTTCTACTCTATATGATCCTAATGTACATCTAAAGAAAAATACAGGTTATCCTCAATTACAAAGAGAATATGCATAAATAATTGGATCATTAGGATTCCTAACAAACTACACAAGACCTAACATTGCTTATGCAGTAAATAAACTTAGTAGATATACATCAAATCCTGATAAGAGTCATTGGGATGCTCTAGAAAGAGTTTTGAGATACCTAAAAGGAACTATGAATTATGGTTTACACTATAAAGGTTATCCATCTGTACTAGAAGGTTATTCAGATGCAAATTGGATTAGTGACACAGTAGATGTAAAATCCACCATAGGATTTGTGTTCCTTTTAGGAGGAGGAGCTGTTTCATGGAAATCTACTAAACAAACTGTAATGGCTAGAAGTACAATGAAATCAGAAATGATAGCCCTTGATACTACTAGTATAGAAGCTGAATGGTTGAAAGATTTACTAACTAAAATTCCACTAATGCAAAAACTATTACCAGCTATTTCTATTCATTGTGATTGCAGGTCAGCGATTGACAAATGCCATCAAGAGAATGCAGATGTGAAAATGAATCGACACTTAAAAGTGCGACACAAATCCTTGAGATATAAGATAAAAATCATATAATAGTCTTAGACTTTGTAAGCTCAGAGAAAAATCTTGCAGATCACTTAACTAAAGGCTTATCTAGGGCAGTGGTCCTAGAATCATAGAGGGGGATGGGGTTAAGCCCATAAGAAAAATTACTGCAGTAGCAACCCAACCTCGCAGAGGTTTAATGGGTAGAAACAAACTGAATGAGTGATTAATTATGAGGAGCATTGAATTTATTTGCTCCCATCCCTAGGGTGATCAGTGCTCATAAAAAGCAAGTGAAAGGTTGAGTCTAACTCTTAATGAATCCAAGACCCATGAGGCATGATGCTTACTTGCTTGCATCCTTATTAGGATTCACCTATATGTGTGTAGTTGTGAGGCTGCGACTATGGGATCAGGGCTGCTCCCTAGTAACACACATGAAAAATACCTGCGCAAGGCTGATAATAGCACAACCCGCTTAGAATTCTTCAAAACTGTACTATATGTGTTTTCTGTAGAAATCTAATAAATGGGACTGGTTCAAGGCGAAGTCCACCAAGCTCTCACGGATCTATACAACTGTCACTAAGTGAAGGTTCAAACCGAAAGGTACCTCCACCTATTACATAGTATAAGGGAACCAACAATCTTATTTATTTGTTTTTATTTTACTCTTATTTCTGAGTTATTTTAAGTTTTAAGTTATGTGGGGGATTGTTGGAGTTGTAACTTAAAACTTGAGTTTGTAGAGGAAAAGAGAAAAAGTTTAGTCCCACATTAGAAAAGAGATGGGAAGATAGGTTCTTGATAAGCCTTCCCTTTCTCTCCTATGCCTAGAAGAAAATAAAGGTTATGCTTTACACCACATACGCGCGCGTCGGCCGGGCCGGGCTCGGGCTCGGGGTCGGGTCGGGTCGGGTGGCGCGCGCACATGACCCGCGGACACGAATACAACTCCGGTTAATAGGCCCATAATCTGCTACATTTTTATTTTTATTTTTGCTAATTGGAATAGTTTAAAAAATATGATTAATGAATTTATTTTGTAACGAAAATATTTTGTAACGGCTAAGATTTATTAACGTGATTAAAAACGTGATAAATATTTTGTCAATTTATTTCGTAACGGAATATTTTGATTTTGTAACGGCTAAAATTTATTATCGTGATTAAAAATGTATTAACTACGGGTTTATGAATAACAGCTGTTTTAACCCTATAAAATGACCTAAACCCGAAGAGTTTTACACAGTGAAAAATACATCATTTTCTCTCTTCTTCTCTGTTCTTCCTCTTTCATTTTCTTGCCGTTACATTTTGTTGGTTCCCTGAAAGTGGTGAAGAATTCACAAAATCTTCTTGAAGCTCGTGCCGACGAGAAGGAGGTCGCCTGACCGAGGGTCGTCGTATCTCCGAGATCTATTGCCGCGTAGCCCCGTACGAGAGGGGGCAATCAGTTTCTTGTGACAGTGCTTGCACGCCTCGACCATCAGGTCGTATTTCTAACTTTTATTTACTTTTATTTGATTCAATTTCATTTTTAAGTTATAATAGCTATATGTTTTTATCTAATTTCTATTAATTGTTTTAAACTAAATTTCGTGCTAATTATTATCTAAACAGTTAATTTTCCCAACAATGTTCAACAGTTTTATGCTTGTTTTTTTTTTCTTTTTTCTTTTTGCATGTGTGTTGCAATCTGAGTCATCTTCGATCACATAGGAACTAAATCTCATGATTCCTTAATCAACATCTTGATCTTTAAATTTGATTGTGCATATTTATTTAAAATTATTGTGGGTTAAGTGCAATTTTTGTTTATATATATATATGTTTAATATGTGTTTGGGTGGAGGCTCATGTACAAATTTGTTCCCTAACGTCAAACAAATATTTCATATTGATCTTCTCTCCACTTGATTGTCATGCTAATAAGATGAGATTTGTTTTGTATTCAATGGGAGTCATGCCATAGATACCAACGAACCCAAATTGAGTGCTCAATTAATTTTAAGAATACTTGAGTTTTTGTTTTCAATGTATGTAAAATCCTAAATAATCAGTTCACTTTCAAAAAATATCACTACTTGGTCATGGACTACATTTAGTTCACTTTCAGAAAATATCACTACTTGGTCACAGAGTATATTTACTCTTTCTCTAGAGAAAAATTACAAATCCGAAAGTAGATTGATTTCTTTTTAATCGTGTTTTATGTTACTAACTCACTTATTTATGTAGCAGTTACTTGATAATACATAAAAAGTTACTCACTGTAGAATCAGCAGCAGTTCAGGCTCAGGTTTCAGTCTGGGCAGGCGACGGTCGACCGGTCCGGTCGACCGTATTCGTGCACATTTGTCACTGTGCTTCTGTTCTGACGTCGGTCGACCGGGCCAGTCGACCGAAACGGTGGTCGGTCGACCGGGTCGGTCGACCGGGCATGTCTCTGGACCTTGGGCTGTTTTCTGGATGGAGGCCGGTCGACCGACGAAGCGGGTTTCAGTTTTTCCAGGTTTCCAGACCCGTTTCGCTTGGGAGTTGTATAAATACCCTAAAATCGTTTCTAGGGTTAGAAGTTGGGCGATTTTGAGCTGAGCAAAAGGGGATTTGAGGGCTTCTATTGTTGGAGTCTATTTGAGAGATCTTTTGATCTTATTTGAGGGTTTTGGGTAAGATTTGTAACCCTAACATGTATTCCCCTTTGATTTGAATAGTAAAGCTTCCCCCTCCTTGCCCCGTGGACGTAGGCATATTGCCGAACCACGTATATCTTGTGTTCTTATTGTGTTTGTTGGCTTGTGTTCTTTGTGATCTACTATTGGACTTGTGTGTGCCTTCGATTTGGTCGATTTAGGGCTTCCGCGGCGCACAACAAGTGGTATCAGAGCTCCGGGTTGGATTTGGGAGTTTTGTTCGAAGGATTCATTGTTGGGTTCTTGTTGGGAGAGTAGATCTACAATATGGGTGATACAAGCAATGCTAGTTCAAGTACTACTAGTACATCGGGGTCGGCTTTGACAAAGGCGATCCAAAATTTGAGCATCAATAATACCAAAATTAATGTTCCAAAGTTCGACGGCAAGATCAACTTCGGTTTATGGAGGTGTCAAGTAATTAACGCCTTAGATGCACAAAATTTAGAGGAGACTCTTGAGTTTCAAGAGAAACCCGAGGAGATTGATGATAGGGTTTGGAAAAAAATGAACAGTAGGGCTTGTGGAGTTATTCGGTCATGCCTAACGCCGGATCTCATTTATGATGTGATGAACGAGACGTCGACAAAGAGATTGTGGGAAACGCTCAATGAAAAATATTTAACAAAGAGCATTGAGAATAGGCTTCATTTGAAGAAGATGTTCTACCAATTCAAGATGAAGAGAGGAGTTTCCATTCGGGAGCATGTCAATAACTTCACAAAGCTAATTTCGGATATGGCCAATGTTGATATCATGGTGGAAGATGAAGACAAGGCGATGTTACTATTGTGTTCGTTGCCGGATGATGAGTTTAATACTTTTGTTCTTACTATGATTAATAGGCGAACTACAGTTAGCTACAAGGAGGTGACCTCGACATTGGTGAATTATGAGCTGAGGAAGAATGATGGTGAGCCCTCCGAGAAGGCATCGGGTGATGCATTAGCAGTTCGTGGCCGTAGTCCAAATCGTCAGAAGTTCAACCGCTCAAAATCGAAGAATAGGGGTGGCCATAAAAGTGTTAGTAGAAATCAATGTGCTTTTTACAAAGAAGAAGGACATGGGAAGAATGAGTGCCCAAAGTTGAAGGATAGAGCCGAAAAGCAAAAGGGGAAAGCTGTACAAGCTTCAGAGGTGAATGTTGCTAAGGTTGTAGGCAACACTTCAGATTCAGATTCTTCCGGATACTCTTGTCCCGCACTGCCGTTAGTTTGTTATGCCGACTCTACGGAGTGGATGCTTGATTCGGGAGCTACATTTCATATTTTCCCTAAGAGGGATTGGTTTACCAACTTTGAGGAGTTGAAGAGAGGAGACGTGGTGCTCATGGGGAACGATCACGTTTGTCCTATTAGTGGGATTGGCTCAGTCAGAATCAGAATGCATGACGGGGTGATTAGGGAATTGAAAGAAGTGAGGTTCGTACCGCAGTTGACGAAGAATCTCATTTCACTTGGGACTTTGGAGGCATCCGGCTATAGAGTGATATTAGAGGATGCTAGCTTGAAGGTTATGAAGGGATCCATGGTGGTGATGCGAGGGGTCAGGGAAAGCAACCTATACTACTTGAAGAGCAAGACAGTAACAGGGGGTCTGGCTGCTTCTATCACCACGGAGGAGGATGCTACCACACTATGGCACATGAGGTTTGGACACACAGGTGATAAGTCCTTATAGTCTTTGGGAAAACATGGGCTATTGAAAGGTGCAAAGACCTGCAAGATGGAGCTGTGTGAGCATTGCATACTTGGGAAGAAGACTAAAGTGAAGTTTGGCACCGTAATTCACAACACCCAAGGTATATTAGACTACATTCACACAGATGTTTGGGGCCCTTCTAAGCACACATCGCTTGGTGGGGCAAATTATTTCGTCACTTTCATTGATGATTATTCCAGGAGGAATTAGGTATATACCATGAAGCATAAACATGAGGTCCTGGATATATTTGTGTAGTGGAAGAAGAAAGTGGAGCTGCAGACAGGTAGAAAGGTGAAGACTCTTCATTCAGATAATGGTGGAGAGTACAAGAGTGATCCATTTCTGTAGTTTTGCCGGGATCACGACATTAGAAGACACTTCACAGTTAGAGAGACACCGTAACAGAATGGGGTGGCAGAGAGGCTGAACCGTACCTTGCTGGAGAAGGTGCGATGTATGATGACGCGGAGCGGATTATCTAGATCCTTTTGGGCCGAGGCATTGGTTTATGCGAGCCATCTCGTTAACAGGTTGCCGTGCACTGCGATAGAGGGGAAAACTCCTTTGGAGCGTTGGTCTGGTTCTGTGGCTAGTGATTATGAGACTCTTCGGATATTTGGGTGTCCAGCTTATTTCCATGTTAGTGATGGGAAGTTGAATCCGAGAGCGAGGAAGGCTATTTTTGTGGGATTTAGAGAAGGGGTAAAAGGCTTCAAATTATGGGATCCATAAGATAAGAAGATGATCATTAGCAGAGATGTCACATTTGATGAGGCGTACATGATGAAGCCTCGAGTTCCTCAGCAGGTGGAGGAAGATCAGACAGAGAGGATATCGCAGCAGGTGGAGGATGATGTGACTCCACCCACTCCAATTGGCACTATTCCTATTGAGACTCCTACAGAGGTGACACAGGAAGGAGAGGAGATGACAGTCGGGCACGAGGAGGATACAGTGGATGGTGAGGCTCAGGAGCAGGGTCATGCTTAGGGGTCTATTGCAGCAGACAGACCGAGGAGAGAGATTCGTCGGCCAGCTAGATATGATGATGTCATGGTGGCGTATGCTTTATCTGTGGAGGTCGTTGATGATCTTATTCCTGCCACATTCAGGGAGGCAGAGTCCAGCCCTGATTCCATTAGGTGGAGGAATGCTATGGAGGAGGAGATGCAATCTCTTCAGAAGAACGACACTTGGGAGCTTGCAAAGCTACCGAAGGGTAAGAAAGCTATTGGTTGCAAGTGGGTGTATGCTAAGAAAGAGGGATCTTCTATAGGGGACATTCGGTTCAAGGCCAGATTCGTTGCCAAGGGATATGCACAGCTTGAGGGCGTTGATTACAACGAGGTATTTTCACCCGTTGTGAAGCATTCGTCGATTCGGATACTATTAGCATTGGTGGCACAGCTGGACTTAGATTTGGTCCAAATGGACGTGAAGACGGCCTTTCTACATGGAGACTTAGATTAGGAGATCTACATGACACAACCCATGAGGTTTAAAGCTGCAGGAAGAGAAGATTTGGTGTGCAAATTGAAGAAATCTCTTTATGGACTGAAGCAATCACCGCGTCAGTGGTACAAGAGATTTGATAGCTTTATGATTGGCCGAGGGTACACGAGGAGCCCTTATGACCCGTGTGTTTATATGCACAAGCTACAGGATGGTGAGCATATTTACTTGTTATTGTATGTTGATGATATGCTCATAGCTTCCAGGAACACTTCGGCTATTGGGAAATTGAAAAAGGAGCTGTCATCTGAATTTGAGATGAAGGATCTGGGAGAGGCTAAGAAGATACTGGGTATGGAGATTGAGCGAGACAGGGTGAAGGGGAGATTGAAGCTTACACAGAGGAGTTACTTGCAGAAGATGCTGAAGAAATTCAGTTTTGAGGGCAATACCAAGGTGATGAGTACTCCATTAGCTCCACACTTTAAGCTTTCAGCTTTGATGTCACCAGTTTCAGTGGAGGATAGGGACTACATGTCCAAAGTTTCGTATGCCAGTGCAGTGGGTAGCTTGATGTATGCTATGGTGTATACGAGGCCAGATTTGTCACAGGCCGTGAGCATGGTATCTAGGTACATGCATAACCCCGGGAAGGGGCATTGGGAGGCTGTGAAGTGGATTCTACGGTATATTAAGGGTACTGTGGATGTTGGATTGATATTTGCGAAGAATGATGAGACAAGACAGGATTGTGTTGGCTACGTGGATTCTGACTATGCTGGAGATCTTGACAAGCGTCGGTCCACTACAGGTTATGTTTTTACTTTGGCTAGTGCACCGGTGTGTTGGCGATGCACTCTTCAGTCTACAGTGGCGCTTTCTACTACGGAGGCGGAATATATGGCGGTGACTGAAGCAGTGAAGGAGGCTTTGTGGCTACATGGTTTGTTGGATGATTTGGGGATTGCACAGGAGACCATTTAGGTACATTGTGATAGTATGTCAGCTATCTATTTGGCGAAGAACCAAGTCTACCATGCACGCACGAAGCACATTGATGTCAGATTTCATTTTGTACGTGACGTATTGGATGATGGTGATGTCACGTTGGAGAAGGTCCACACTAAGGACAATCCTGCTGATATGTTGACCAAAGTCGTACTAGGTGTGAAGTTTGGTCATTGTTTGAGCTTATTGAACATTCTTCGTTGTTGAGGCCGTTGGCGGCCATTTGGATGAACTACGTTCGGCTTGATTCCTTGTGCAAGAGGATACGTAGGCAGTCTTGCAGATGCAGCCGGTTGAAGTTGATTGGGAGTGTTTAGGTGTCGGCTCAGTTTTGGCAAAAGTTCGCCGAGGTGGAGATTTGTAGAATCAGCAGCAGTTCAGGCTCAGGTTTCAGTCTGGGCAGGCGGCGGTCGACCGGTCCGGTCAACCACATCCGTGCACATTTGTCACTGTGCTTCTGTTCTGGCGTCGGTCGACCGGGCCAGTCGACCGAAACGGTGGTCGGTCGACTGGGTCGGTCGACCGGGCATGTCCCTGGACCTTGGGCTGTTTTCTGGATGGAGGCCGGTCGACCGGGCCGGTCGACCGGAATTGATCGCGGTCGACCGGGCCGGTCGACCGACGAAGCGGGTTTCAGTTTTTCCAGGTTTCCAGACCCGTTTCGCTTGGGAGTTGTATAAATACCCTAAAATTATTTTTAGGGTTAGAAGTTGGGCGATTTTGAGCCGAGCAAAAGGGGATTTGAGGGCTTCTATTGTTGGAGTCTATTTGAGAGATCTTTTGATCTTATTTAAGGGTTTTGGGTAAGATTTGTAACCCTAACTTGTATTCCCCTTTGATTTGAATAGTAAAGCTTCCCCCTCCTTGCCCCGTGGATGTAGGCATATTGCCGAACCACGTATATCTTGTGTTCTTGCTGTGTTTGTTGGCTTGTGTTCTTTGTGATCTACTATTGGACTTGTGTGTGCCTTCGATTTGGTCGATTTAGGGCTTCCGCGGCGCACAACACTCACATTATCATTTATTATTTTTACAAAAAATATACATTCCTTGTTAGCAACTTTTTCTCCATCATTGAATATGAAAATTTGACACATCAACCCAACAGAAATATTGTCCCCCAATTTCGAACCTTGATATTGAATTATGAGCAATTATGATAAATATTTCATATCTTATTCATTAATTTAGTATTTGTATTATTCTTAATTATATTTATATTTTTTCTTATCTTTTATAACAGATGAAAAATTTCACGGCATGTAAGTCTATTCAAAAACCATTTTCAATAAAAATTGTGGTTAATCATGAAGTGATCCAAATCTCTTCAAGTGATGAAGAATTGAAAAAATCCAATGTGAAACAATGTGCTATCAGACGATGATGAAGAACCGTTTATTGAAAAGTTATTTAATGACGAGGAGGAAAAAAAGTATGAAATGAGCAAGAAAAAGATGAAACAAACTTTTGATTCAGACTATGAACCCAGTGAAGACGAACTAGGAAATGATCAATTTTCTTCTGAGAGTGATGCTCCTACAACTAAGAATGATGATGAAACCTCAAGCTCGATCAACCGTAACATGGTTAAAATTGAAGACGAATAAGAGGCTGATAAAGTTTTTAAACAAGCCCAATGATAATGCTTGGAGCACTTTGGGAATGTCATCAAGGAAAAAAAAGAAGTGAATTAAGAATATATGATATGACTTAGTATCAAATAAATAAAATTAAGTATCAGTTAGTTGACCGTTGAAGTTTGTGAGTATTTTGTTTCTGTCTGGTGTTTGTTAGTATCAAAATTTATGATGTTTTATATGAAAATTTTAATCTATATTAGTTTTATTTGTGCACTGAATTATGCCTTTGTTTATATTGGCTTTCGATTTGTGGGCTACCTGTTTAGTTAGATTATATGACACAAGATGAGAGTTAGAATTGTTGATAATGAATACAACAGCATATTTCTTAACTTTATTTTACTTCTTTAAGTTAGTTTGGTATGTTTAATTTTGAAGGAATCATATTCTTTGATGCTTATTGTTGGAATAAGAACCAATGTGACAGTTGACGACTTCAATTTATAGGATGGAATTTGCTTGCTAAGTGACTGTTGTTAGTTAGTATTTAGCTTTTTTCTCTTTCGAGATTGGATCATTGCCCTTAGTTTTTTTTTTATTCTTATTGGTTGTTCTTTCTTTGATTCATTACTACTTCATGGACAAGAGAATTCTATGGACTTTCTTCCACTGTGAAAGGATGTTTTAGAGTTTAAGCAAGCATTAGAGAAGCTTTTAGATTTGTTCCTTAAGGCTGCATCCTGTTTATTAGAACAGTGGTAGGGTTAATCTTATTCTTTGGTGGCCGGACCTAAGCCGTGATAAAAGCAAGGGCTGTTTTATGTAGGTCGATTAATTAGCAGGAAGACTTGTTGGATATCTATTTAAAAGTTTAGAATTTAGACTATTAGGGCAAAGTGAAATATGTAGCAAGGTTAGAAGAAAAAAGGATGGTATAATACGAAACTGTTAAATAATCAAACTAGGATGCATTTTGTTTCCTTTACTTGTAACCAGTTGATAGTTGAATTGTTGTCAAGGTGCATTGAAGACTTTGCGAGCAGATGAAATTAATTAAATCATCTTTTTAAGACATCTTATGAAAACTATGATCTATAAAGCAGATGCTCATTTGGCCGTCAGCCCATATTCGGTCAAAGTTACCATTCTACCCACCTACTACCACTATAAGTATGTGTACTATTTTCCACAACAGGGTAAGATCTTTATCTCTACCTACTGTGCTTATAAATTACAGTTCAGTTGCTTCTCCACTCAAGTAAATTACTGACTTGATCTTCGGAGGAACAATCAGAGAGCCCAACTCCGTCCTCTTACGATCTGTTATCTGTGCAGTGAAGAGCAACCCACCTCAGAACTGGACATTTGAAGGGTTAGAGGACCTCCGACAACCAATTAACTTCGATCTCATTAACTGTTTGATATCAGCCATCAATAGAACCTGAAGAGTCAAATATTATTTGAAGTAGCATTATGTATAAGATATTTAGTTATATTTCTTTTGTTAGAATAAGTTGTAAAAAAATTTTAAGTAGCCTACAAACTTCAATTGTTCATTTAAGATATTTATGTTATTGAGTTTTTATATTTTTGTTCAAGCTGTTGCATTTTCAGTAGAAGTTGTTAACTTGTTCGTTTCTACGGAAGATAACTGTGAATGTGATGTTTATAGTAGATACTCTCATATAAGTAAAATGTTTGTTCTGATGTTGTGTATTTAGATTCTGCTCTATGCAAAATGGGTTTTTAATAAAAATTACAAGATTACTACATGCAATTTTAGTTGTCCTTCAAATGTTTCATCTCATGTGATTTCTTAGCATGCATCACGTGCAATGCACGTATTGCGTAGTAGTTTGAGCAAATAAGGATAGTTTGTACTGGGCAAGTACTCTATTACGGTGGATTTTAAATCTCAATGATAAAATTTAGCTCTAAAAGTAGAATTGGAAATTGGAAATCATGAGTCTTGAGTATAATCAAACTATAGATAGGGATTGTCAAATCCCAGGGACAAATTAAGCATATCAAAATTAAGTCCTCAAATTTACCGATATTCCTCCCTCTGCAAAAATTTTCAAATAAGGTCCGGAACGTGACATGTGAAAAAAAAAAAAAAAATACTAGCACTAGCACCGGACAAGTCAACACAACTGTTATTTAAGACATGCAAGAAAACTGCAGTAGATTTCCATATAAACAGTCAAAATAAGATACAAGAAGAATTGAGACAACTTGTAATAGGAAACAGAGGCATGGAGCTGGTAAAGCAAGAAAAAATATATATGAGATATCATGAACAATTAACATGACAAAAACATGTAGCTCACAGAGGGCTCTGTTTATTCACAACATGTTTATCTCAGAACAAGCACTTATATCAAATCACACCACAAAATACCCCATAAGATTTAGGGAAAGGAAAGGAAGATATTTGGACATAAAAAAAAAAACTACACTTCCTGCTCGATGAGGTAGTCCCCGAGCCTCTCCACAACAAGGTTGCATTGTCCTGGTGTCATGGGTTCGTCATAGATGCCGATAATCAAAGCCTGATTTGTCTTCTTAACAGTGATTCCACCCGTTCCCTATAAAAAGGAGGAAAATTTAGTTATTCGCAAAAATAAATACAATGAGATACGACATGACATGATAAAAAAAGGATATGGATATCAAAGCAAGAATGTGCACCATATACTATTGCTATATTCAGGTTCCAGAGTGTTATCTTCCACCAAGGAGCCAACAATAGTGCTATATTCCAACTAAATGAAATGAGGAATATGCATATTCAAGCTAATTGAATATGATTTAGAACATTAATGTGTTAATAAATCATATATATATACTTGTCGAAAGAAATCGTTGCCGTGGATATACGCACTTCTAAGGGAGGGATCAGCCAATAACTGAGCACGTTACGAATTTAAGTTGAGAGGTTAGATAAAAAAATGTTCATGGAATAAAGATATTGTTCAGGAGGTAAGGGAGTTGGAGTGGATTCCAATGGATAATCATGATCACAATTGACCTAACAAGTGATAATCCCATCATCTTTCTTTTCCATCGCTCAGCCTTTTCTATCTAAAGTTGACATTTGATAGAGAAGCTTCACATAAAGGCGGTGGATATCTTTTTTCTAGTGCACTTTAGCTTCACTCAAATGTATGTCATTGAGCCACACATTTTATTAATGTTCAGAAGATCTTCAAATTTAAATCTGACTCAATAATGCAAAATCCAAATGTAAAGAAGCAAAATTATATATAGGTCACCTTCTTCCCACGGATAACAGCTCCAGGTTCTCCTTGGATGACCATATATTTTGTTGATCCGAGAAATAAGCCAGTAGGTGCGAGGGACCCTGGTTCATCAAAATCTTTCATCATATCGCTGATCTCCGCAGGCTTGAACTGCAGTCAAAGTAACGATCCTCTTAAATTAATGAATACTGAAGAAGGAAGGGGGAAGATTCGACAAACATGTCAGTTATATTAAAGGAATTGTCGGAGCGTCAAATTGGATAACGTATGTACAGTACATAGGATATATACATGTCCTAAAGAAATCAATATATAAAATATCTACTAGTGTATGTAATAAGATGTGCATGTGGGGCAGAGAGTCTAGGAGAGTAGACAAGATAAATGTAGAAAGACCAAGAAATAAGAGCTTATCACTAGTATAGTGGTGACATGCAACCAAGATTGATCGCTTGACGAATAGTCGAGGGTGAAGAGACCCTCGACTCAAGAAACATTAGGCTTCATTTAGCTCGAGTTCTCCTTCCTCTCTCTCTCTCTCTCTCTCTCTCTCTCTAT
>BQKN01067049.1:7850-20105 GCA_022839385.1 Asparagus kiusianus | reverse complement strand
ATATATATATAAAAGGCGGGTTCAGGTTTGAACTAACCCTTAAACTAAACATTAACCCAAAAACCGATGCAACACCATTTCAATCAAAATTTTACTTTCTTGATATATTGTAAAAATACAATAATTTCATCCCATAATATCAAGTATATTCATGATATATATCCAAAGTTTTCCAAAAAGGATGATAAGCCAACATATAAATCTTTCTCGTTACAACAAACCAACATGTACAACCTTTTTATATTAGATTATTGTCGATAGAAGGGTAGAAAATCTACACACTGGATGCATCACAGGAGGAACTAACATTTTGTAAGCGATGATGGATTTGATGCTTGATGCATATCATGGCTTGTAAATTTTTTATTAGGAAAAAGAGAAGTAAACCTGAGGGAATGAAGAGCTTTGGGCCCAGACGCTACCATCATGGCCGAGGATGGCCGCAGACGAGAGGTGTTGCCCGTCAATGTCGCACATTAGGTGCTCATCAACGTAAGTTTGCCAAGACATTCTCTTTCTTTACTCTCTTCCTTCTTTCTCTCTCAATTGTACACTTTGGCTCTCTCTAAAAAAAACTTTGTTTCTTGTTGTAAATTAAAGGTTGAGTTAGAATGAGTAAACGTGTAGAAGGAGAAGGGAGTGGAGATCCAACCAATTGTTGGAGAAATGAACTTCACGTTCGCCTTTATTTTAGGGAGAGAAATATTGCTGTGGAGAGAGAAAGGGAGGGAAATATTCGCTCTTCTACCTATATTTATATATTAACTAGGTGGAATGCACGTGCACTATACATGGTCAAATATTATAATTATTAACTTTAAGTTTATTTATTTACCATAACATGGTTGCAAAAAACTTTATAATCATCATAATATATTAATTTTTTTGGATATTTCCATTTGTGATTTTAACATTTTATCTTCTAGAGAAATAGTGATGTTTAAAGTCTTAAAATATTAATAATTTAAGGCTAATTAGTAATTTGAATGTATAATTTTAAAATATTAATGATGTAAGGGACCAATACGGAAAAACTTATTATTATTAATAAAAAATAAATTATTGAATTCATTAAGGAAAATGGTAGATTTTATCTAGTCATTAAGGATTTTGTTCAATTATAAAAAAATCACTTGCACCTGTTGTTTACTTCACCTGTTGTTTATATGGCGATCGAGTATTATAGATATTCAAGAACTTTTTTCTAGAATTTTCTAAGTTAGAATGTGCAAATTCAATTAAGAAAGAAAATATAAATTGTGTGATCAATTTTAAAATCTAATGTACACTTTTTATATTTTCCCAACTACTAATTGATTTGTCAAAACAATTACTCTCTGGGTTCAGAAAATTATAAAATATAGTCTGAGAATGATTTGTACATACTATGCACTCATATTGATTGTATTTTAACAAAATAATTCATATCTGTCCAATGTCAAACAACATCCAAAAAATTAGCTTAAAGTGTTAGAAGAATACAATATATGCAATAATACTCATATCCAAGCTATGAACTTCATAAACTTATAAGAATATGAGCAATATAAAATAACAACTTAATTTACTTTGTCAAATAATTTATTACAAATCATGAAAGACAAGGGGAATTAGAAAGATCATATACCCATCCCAAACAAATATTAAATTTCTCTTAGTGATTCTTATAGCAAAAGATTTTTAGAGTTGATGTATAGAATAAATTTAAGGATAGATAATCCAAACCAGTTCATTGAGTGATAGACTTGCTATAAACTCTACTCTTATAAAATTAATATCACATGTGCCTTAAGTTGTGCTTTTGTTTAAGAGTTAATTTTAAAAAACTCCCTCTCAACTATGTAGGGCATGGAAACCAACCCTTCCCTCCGCGGGACCAAAACTATTTAAGGCTGAATAAATCTCCACCATATTTTGGGTGTTTTGTAGATAATCTATCTCAACTTAAAATATTTTGATTTTAACCCTGGTGAACTTTTCTCACTTAAACCTAACATCTCAAAACTAACATCATTGAGTCTTATCTATTATGTGACAAGTAATTGATCTAGAAATACCAAAATATAAATTATAAAAGAATTACCTTGGCTTTTGCCAGATAAATGAGGTGATATAGAGGTAAAAAGAATTGCAAATTGGATGTGATCCTTTTATTATCGGTTGAGGGTTTCTTTTTAATTAAAATTACTTTCTTCAAGAGGTATTTTGTCCAAATCACATATCAAAGTAACTATGTTAAGGGGGTTTGTTGATAGAAGTATAAAGGATTAGAGGAGTTTTTATAAGATACACTATAGTTGAGAGGTGTTTTCTAAAATTGCACAAAAATTGAGAGGGGTTATAAATAACACCACACATAATGAGAGGGTTTTGTAAAATTGAATCAGTTGAGTGTGTTTTTAAGACAATCCCCGTAGATGAGAGGTTTTTTTAAAAAAAAATTAATACTTCTTTTAAATATGGCTTATTTATAATTTGTCCCTCAAAATTTTAATAATTTAATATTAGTCCCTAAAATTATGAGCAATTTTAAATATTTGTGGGAATAACATAGAATCATTGAATATTTAAAATTAAGGAACTAATTGTTAGACCCTAGAGGGGGTGATTAGGGTCTTATGCTAATCTAATCTGATTATATGCTAATTAAAACTAATTAACAAATTATTCTTACAAGATAGATATACAATATGATATGAGCAAGAATAAGCAACATGAACAATGAGATATATCATATGTGATGAAATATATATGTAAGGATATGTAAACTAACACAAGATGATATATCCTACCAAAGAGATATACTATATGATATATGCAAGGATATGCAAACACAAGGGTAACATAAACAAATGATATAGTGGATGAAATAAACAATGAGAGAAAGGCTATAAAGATGAACAAATATAAGTGTGCTAAGCCAAACTTAAACAAGCAATATGATCACGGAGTTCAGACCTTCCGTCCTACGTCTCCGCTCCCCGCTCCTGGGGAGAAATCCACTATCACAATCCGGTTTGGAAGCCGAAACTTCTGCACATCTCACACTCGGTTTTCTAGCTAACCGAAAACTTTACAATCGACACTCTTGTAATCACACTTTACACCCTCACAAGTGTTGGACCTAGCCATGTCTCCCTCAAGTGCTTGGTTACAACCTCTTTCTAGGTTCGTCAACCGACGCCACTCCTCTTGAGACGATCCCCGACTCTCACCACACACTCCTCTCGGTGTACAAGTGTATTACAAAGTGATCCTCACAATAAGCACAAAAAAACAAGTGATTGTTCTCCAATATGAATGAGAACACAATGAAAGCTCACACTCAAAGTTACAACTCTCACCAACCCAAATATATTATGAATGCAAATACAATAAGCTCATGTGGGTGTGTGTAACAATGAGATTCAATAAAACAAAATTAAACTCAAATAGCAAACTAGCAATAATAAGAATATGAAAATCAATAATAATATTGCTAGAGAAAAGAGTTAGAAAACTTCTCTATAAACACAAAGAGAGGATGAGAAGATATTGAAGATGAAGTCCTCAACAGACTGAAAGGGGCCAACTGTTATGGTAAGTCGCCATACAGAGTTAAAGATGTTGGAAAAATGTTTGCGTAGATCCGAGAAAGCTAGACCAACTCGAAGGCCCAAAAAGCCCAGCCGAGGTCGTGTCTATCGGCTAGTCGAGCAGACGAGCCATCTTTTTGACCAAGAGTCATCATGACCGACTCGAAGTGCGGGATCAGTCGGTCCCTCATAATTAAGACGACTTCTTGAACAGACGTCTCATCATACACTCGACCTAAAGCTCACTCGATTGCCGGGTCGTAAAGTCATAAAGATTACTCACGAACCGACCCACCTCTACTCGAGGGATAAGGCCCAGCTAAACTCACTTCAGATGTCACTCAACCCTACAGTATTGAGTAGTCCCATCAAGATCTCCATTCTGACAAGCCTCGTGCCCAAGCCGCTTATTCTGCTTACAAGTCACTTCTCAGAGATTGCCATGATGCTCTCCTGTGCACGAGTGACCTCTCCTCCAATTGCCAGCTGCCATCTGGAGAGAGAAGAACGGCTAAGCAGCCGACCTATCCTAGGCCCTGCCTCTTCTGTCAAATCCAGGATACTGAGAGGACATTTCTCTCCTGTATTCGAATGACTTCACTTCCAATCGCTAGCCGACATATGGAAGGAGAAGGATGATTCAGCAGCCCATCTACTCACCCTACAACCATCCTCCTGTGCAAAAGAAAAAGCCAAAATCTCAGAGGCAATGGAGTATAAAAGGAGGTGAGAGTAAGGGCAGGAGGCTAGATCTCTGCTTCTTCCCACACCTGAGCTTTACTCCCCTTATTCAATCCTCTTTTTACATAAAGAGAATTTTATAACTCTTAAGGAGAAACCCCCTACAATGACCTCAATGGCCTAGGGGCCTCCCAAAAAACCTCCCTCAAGCTCCATAGTTGTCTTGACCGTCGGAGGTATCACGGGGGAAACTAGCCCCGTACTCCTGTGATTCTTGCATGTGCAGGCTATTAGTCCACCCCGCGTGCTGAGAATCGGGCATAAAGTCGGAGGAGTCGGTCCCAACATTCATCCTCTCCTTCTTCCCCACCGTCGCCAGGATCGAAACTGCGTCCGACGGCGGAGGACACCCATCGACTGTTTGTTCACGAGCATCAACAAATAGTATAGTATAGTTATAGATATAAATATAGATAGATTGAAGAAGAACTGAAAATTTAACGCTTGGCATCATTGTTCGTTAATTAAAAGGCATACGAGGGTGTTCGCCTTATTTTGGTCGACCCGGGCTTTGATATAACTAAAATTGAAATTTTAGGGGTCATACATAATTTTCCTGTATCAGAAGCCCACCGTAATTTTCTTTCTCAGGAGCCCACAGTAAGCGGAGGCCGGGAGAAAAAAAAGGTTATGGGATCGAAATAATTAAATTCCTCCGAAAAGAGAATAAAAAGAAAGAAAAAGGACAACCTCGCCATCTTCATCAGAATCAATGGGAATCCCCTCGGAGATGAGAGACGCTTGGGCGAGCCACAGGAAATCCTCCTCTTTCATGGTGGCTTCTCCTAACGAGAAGAGAGCCATGGACTCCCAAGACTCCATCAGAGGTAACCTATCTCATAAATTGATTCCATTTTTAGATTGTCCATTGAATTTGATGCAGACCCATTTCGTCTTTTACTATAATTAGTTTAGCATTTGATACAATTTTTGGGTTATAGAGTTTATGAGGATTTTACAGAGGAGATTTGTCTATGAAATTGATGATTATAAGGGCAATAAATAAGTATTTGGGCCAGTTATGAATACAATGCTTATCTAAGAAAATTGCATGTGGTCTTTCATTTCAGGATCATAGTGATGAAGGATCATTTTCCAAACCTTTAAATTATATAATTTATTCAGCTTGGTAATTACCCTGAGAAATTGTGAGTGTTAATCACTAGTCTAGGGACATGGGCATGTTGATAGGACTGCAAAAAGTCCATCAGAGGTAAGCAATCTCATCAATTGATCTGGCTTTAGATTCCACAGTGAATATTGATGCAGACCCAATTCTCATTTTCGGTTAATTAGTTGAATATGCGATTCAACTTTTTATGACTCTTTATATTTAATAAATCATATATTTTTTTTAGAATTTTAAAGATCATAATGATGTATATGATATAAGAGATTTGGTTATTAGTTAGATGATTAAAAGGGAATATAAATAAGTACCTGACTATTTATGTATATGAATACGTTGGCTATCTTGAGAAATCGTATGTTGTGTTTGATTTCAAGAGCATAATGATATATAGCTATTTTCTAACCCTGAAATCTCAATTGATGTATAGCAGCAAGTCACATTCATAAAAAATACAATTTAGGGTAAACTGCAGAGAATCCTTATCATCTGAATATTCAGTGGCACCTATTATCACCCTGTAACTCATTTATTAGCACCTACTAGCCCCTCCCCCCCAATTCATAAGGGAGAGAGGGGTTTTCTGCAGTTTGTCCTTCTCAAAATGCGAATTCAGGGGTGGTAAGTGCTATGGAAATAGTGAGAGGTGATAAGTGATAGTGAAGGTAAGTTGACGGGGTTATCTACAATGTATCCTAGTCTTCTGTGGAATTGGGCAGGATTATCAGGACTCTTCTTCTAGAGTGATTTTGTCTGTTAGTTTATTTGTATAGTTATCTTCCATTGTTCAATTATCATCAAGTACGAGACTACAAGTCAGTGCCTTGGATGAGGACATGACTCTGTGGAAACATTAACCTGCTATGCCGTCTATTCACTTGAGAATCTGCTATAGATTGAGAAAACAATTGTGTCATAGCCCAATGATTGATGTAAGAAAATATTAAAATAAATTAACAGGAATATTGGATGAAGAACATCAACATTGAGTTGGTAACACTGAGTAACCTATCATACCAAAATTGGCATTACATTTCATAGATTTTTTTTTCTGCTATTGAATTTGAGTGATTGTATGATGAGGTGTAACTCAATGATTTAACTCTATCTTCAGTACTGTTATAACTAAAAATGAAGACATAAATAGAAAGAAAAGAAAAAAAAACCCATAAAAGAGTGATGCAAATGCTATATTTCATAAATTCACCTTTTTGAAATTAAGGTAAATATTATGACTATGTGGGACTTCAATTGTGGGATTATAAGTGTTGATGCACTTTATGGTCTTAACTTTATAGCTCTAATAGATTGCGACCATTCTGAATTTGTAGTTAACAGTAACCTTTTGGATTAACTATGCAGCGTTGTGATCGGAAATTTACAAAAGGTTAAGTGAACTGCGAGACCAAGTTGAAATTTAATGAAACTGTGAACTTAGTCTGAATATATCTCCCAACCATAGTCATAAGAAAGAAAATATAGATAAACCCTAGGTATCTTCTTAGTCAAACAAGCAACCCTTCAGGACCAATTGCAGAAAATAACCCCTGCTAAAAATTAGGGATCAATTGCAGAAAATAACCTCCTCTAAAACCCTAGTAATTAGACAGCATATAATTCAAGCTTTACCTTAGAACAGGGTAAAAGAAAGATCAAGAAGAAGGAAAAAAGTTAAAAGGGAGAAAGTGCTTTCATCCTGACTTAAAGTTATACTAGTAACACCCATCTCAAATGATGAGATGAACTACAACCTGAGAAGTATTCACAGAACGATGGCTCGTAAAATCTAGCACTAAAAAATAATGTTTTATTAGGATGCAACACAAATTTAGCTGAGTTTGTAACATGAATAGTTATCGAGAGAAAAGATAAGAAATCAGTTCATTCGTAGGATGCTAGAGATTGTTCTGATTGAGGATAAAATGTGAGAGAATCAATTTGAGAGAGTAATGTAGGCAACTAAATGCACTAGTTAGGAAAAGTCATATGATTATAGTTAATGGAGGAAATGAGGACTACAGATTGGTCTATGATAACTTGGTTGGAAGCAATTAAGGATATAATATTACTTAGTTAACTTGATGGAAGATAGTCCGTAACAAAACTAAATGGTCATGTAGCCGACCTAAATAGTTGGGGCAAAAGCATTCTTGTTCTTGTAATATGAAGATATAATGAAAAGGAAAGAAAATCAGTTTTCTTCTCAATAACAATTTCATATTTTTTTCTCATTGTGGATCTTAAAGTTTATTCATAGGAATGTTAGAAGTTCCTTTATATCTCATCATTTGAGATTGAAGGTTCAGGGCTTTGTATGAATTATAGCATTTTAACTAGTAGAATTATAGCATCTTAACTAATATAATTAGAGAAAGATATGACTTACCTTGTTTGCACCCACGCATGCTTAGTAAGAAACTTGTGCTGATTTTGTGCAGCAGTCTTGATTTGTCGGAAGGTTTTCTTGAGAAAAAATTATAAGTAAAAATAATAACAACCATAACCTAGAATAACAAACATGCTGTAAGGAACTATCTAATACCATAGAGGTGTCATACACTGGAAACAGAAACTTGTAAGGTATTTTAGCATCTGTGCGCTCTCACGTGTATAACACACTCACAAGTTTTAACAGTATTACATATTCCTCCTTGTG
This sequence comes from Asparagus kiusianus, assembly GCA_022839385.1. NCBI lineage: Eukaryota > Viridiplantae > Streptophyta > Magnoliopsida > Asparagales > Asparagaceae > Asparagus > Asparagus kiusianus. The sequence continues at coordinate 12,004 of BQKN01067049.1, read as the reverse complement.
TTTTACATGTTTTATCTAACATAGTCTTGTGTTTTGTAAGTTTTTGCATATAGATCCGTTTGGTAACTTGGGCTAACGAGTTCCAAATAATAACAGCTTCAAACTAATTAAATCACATGTAAATAGAAAATTTTCATTTACTAGACCAAGCTAACCATCTACAATCACGTTAATATCCTCTCAGATATCCATTTTGTCCTCTTCAGTTTTCCTTCCCCTTGCATCTACCACATCTATAATTCAGGTCTCTATTGTCCCATTATACATGCTATCATAACCTATTAGAAGATGAGTACATCCATCTTTCCATTTTGGGAGAGCTGTAATCAGCGCCAGATTTAATCGGAAAACTGCCTGGGTAGGAGGGAGAATAAAATGGACTTGCCAAAAGGCTGGTTTAAGAAAACAAAATACATGTATAAGAGAGGTCTCTGTGGCTGGAACTTGGTGTTCTAGTCTTTTTTCGGCCCTTGGGGCGGACCACTATTGTTGTTAATGGTTTATGACTTTCTTTTAATTTGTCTTATTGGTTGTTTTGGTTGCCATGGAACTTTTCATCCATTGCCACTTTAACCTTTGAACTCCTGTTCAATTCCTTAGGAACCTTAAAGATGTAGAAATTTGTTGTGCAGAAAGCAGATGGTTCAGAATGATATTGACATTACTTATCTAATTGGACAATTTGGGCATCAAACCGGCTGAAAAAGCCTTCAATTGTGCCTTAAGGGTATTCAGGTGTATCCTCTATGACTGAGGGCTCAAATCAATTCTTATATCATAAAGAGTTGGCCTGCTGATTGTATGTATGGAGCAGTTTGATTGGAATGCATGCTAATTTTTTGAGAAGAATTGATGAGTATATATGGGTGGTTATCTTCTAACTGAGAGAAAGTACGAAGGCTAGGTTTTCTAATCGATGATTATATGTGCTGAGTTTGTTCTTCTTCAAGCTATTTTCTTTCCTTTGCCTTTCTCCTAAAATCTAGACAAGAAATAAATAAATAATAATAATCAAGTCTGGTATTTCTCTACCTATGTTGCATGGGTACAGGTACCAGTATGGGTACGGGACACGAAAAATTTGTAAACAGTAGGGTATGTGGACACGGTTATATATATGTATGTTATGTATATTTATATGTATTAAAATTAATAATTTACATAAAGATCAATGTTGTTTTTTCATTTACATAGACCAATATATAAAAAATGGATGTGAAGTGTAGAATATATGTCCAAGAAGTGTAAGAGGAGTGTTTTAAATTAAAACATGTTTTATACAATTGAGTATACTCTTGAATAAACTTATGCATATATTCGAGTGCCCACGAAGTTCCGGTACGGGTATGCGTACGTGTTGGGTACGGAATCCCAAAAGAAGTACCCAGGTAACATAGTTCTCTACCAGCTACTACTCAATGGAATCATTTCTAACTCGTACCTGAATCCCAAAAGAAGTACCCAGGTAACATAGTTCTCTACCAGTTACTACTCAATGGAATCATGTCTAACCTAGGTCTTACTTGTAGGAACATAGAGAATCTAGAAATGCTATAATGATGGTTTATAGACTAAATTCCACTGGAAGTTTTATCTTTGACTATTTTTCTTTTTCCATAGATGTCGGGAATGTGCATGCTATAGCGAACTCGCAATCGAGGTTCACTCGCCCTGAAACACATAATATTAACTGGGATTCGTTGAATTCGGCGATCCTATTTACAAATCAAATTAGTTACATTTCAAATCAAATATAACCCTTTTTCAGAAAAATATACAGAAACACATAAATTAGTTTGCAACTTTTTTATGTAGCAGTTTGCAACATTTCTACTTGTATTATGTTTTTATATGTATTGGTTTAGATATTTGTTTTTATGTGATTTGTATTGGTTTAGATACTTGTTATTACGTTTTTTATATGTTAGAAATCAAAATTGTGGTACTATTTGTATTTGTTTAGCTATATGTAACCAAAAAAAACAAAGAAAGAAAATAACCAGGTTCTACATTTGAAGGCTGAATCTTAAGTGTACCACATTCACTAGCGTTAACTTATACACGCCTACTCCTCTCTTACCCGATTCCCAGTAAGTGGCATACCACGTTCCTGTCCCGTCCCAGGTAGGGGGTTCCATGTAACTATGGTCTTTTCATTCAAAGATCTATTCTCTCTTTATCTTACTGTTATCTTCAAGCTTATATGCGGAGATGATTCGGAATGGGCAACCTTTATGCATTTTTTGGTTAATGTCAAAATTGTTGAACAAACGCAGTAGTGTACATTAGTTAGTTACGTGGGGAAATTTTTCACTAGTCAGCTGGGGTCTGAATCCTCTTCTACTCACCTTGAGATATGTGGAGATTAACGTGGGATCCGCACCTCTAGGGGTTTACTTGGTCTATAGCAGGTCCACCTGTGGAGTTTAATTAAAGACGTTTCGTACCTAATTGGGTCCTCCTGCGAAGCAGTTGAAGTTTGACCTAGGTGGGTTCTCCTCCTCCTAGGAAAGGAACACTCCAGATCAAATTTTCCTCATTACAAAAAATAAAATAAAATAAAAGTAAAAATAAAAATAAAAATAAAAAAATTATTGAACAAAAAAGGGAGTATTGTATATTTAAGAATTAAGATTGTAGATGAAGGTTGTAGGATATGGACTGCAGAGTAAAACAAATCTTAAGGTTATATACAAAGGTTTAACATTGCCAATCAATTATTTCGCGCATCCCAACAAACGCGCATAATCTCCCAGCTCGTCATCTATGATTTCTGAGAATACCTTGTATATTATACATTATGAACCAATTATCAAGGGAGCCTTGGCGCAATGGTTGAGTTGTCGTTGTGTGACCTGGAGGTTACAGTACGAGTCGTGGAAACAACCTCTCATAAAAATGCAAGGTAAGATTGCATACATTAGACCCAAAGTGGTCCAATCTCTTTTCGACTCCGCACATAGAGGAAGCTTTGTGCACGAGACTGCCCTTTTCTAACCAATTACTATGCTGGTTTTTTTGTTGTTAAAGTTTGCTGATTGTTCTACTGTTCTTTTCTAATCATATTCAGTGAAATAGGTTTTATAGTCACATTTCTCCCTTCCATTCTGTCTATTATGTCAAGTCTTATGCGGAACTATTGATTTGTCATTAGTATACATGAAAAGAAAGGAAAAATAAAAAAGGAAAAAAATAAAAAAGGAAGAAAAAAGCTATATCCCCTAGTATCCCCAAGCCATTTATTTCATGGTATTTGATTAAAAAGACTTTGGTTGAGTCAAAATCTCAACATAGTTCCTTTTGTGCTTCATACGCTATTCATAAAATGTTAACTTCTTTTCCTTTTTTTTTTAAATTTTTTGTATTGCAGAAGCTGTCAAAGAAGGATTCAAGACGGCCACTGTTGTAGGTGTTGTTACTGCAGTGCCGACGGTCTGATTCTATTCTATTTCTCTTATCACATAAAATGGCTATTATTAATTAAATAAAATTCTCTATGGTTATAAAATTATAACTTCAATTTGGTTGTGTTATATTTTTCAGTTGGTTGGTTGCCGCGTCATTCCTTGGGCTAAAGCAAATCTTAATTACACTGCACAGGCGCTCATCATATCAGCTGGTAATATGTCCAGAGTACTCAGTTTTTGCTTTGATTGTACTGTATATCTGAATACGTCTAATTATCAAATGGACAAACAAATACCTTTTCAATTAGTTGTTTTCGATTTGTGAAAAAAAAAAAACCAAGAGCAGTTGATAGTATTTTCCTATATATAAAATGTTGTGTAGTTGGGCTAACTTTTTCATCAGATCAACCTTACTTTCAGTAGGATCAGTTATGTTGACAACCTTTTGCTCTTTAGGTGACACATCAAGGAAACATGTACATTACATGTATTGTAAAACAGCTATCTCGTCATTTAAGATTGGGTTTAAACAGTTCCATTTATCTTGATATTAGGAAGTGAACAAGCACCTCTGAGAGTTGATATTGAGCAAAGATGGTTGTCACTGCCATAAAATTATGCGTCATTGGAAGAAAATTTACTTGTGGTTTTTTTTTCATATCTTACACAAGATAATTGTAAATTAAAACAATCTCAGGAATGCGGGGTTAAATTGGCAAATAGGCAGATTAGATAATAAGCAGATAG
>BQKN01067043.1:700904-724576 GCA_022839385.1 Asparagus kiusianus | reverse complement strand
TATATATATATATATATATATATATATATATATATATATATATATATGATGAACAAACCCTAGTTTTCAATCAAATATCATTCTCAAACTAAACAATTCAAAAGAAAAGATTGTTAGATTTGAGAACATACAAGAGAATCACATTACAAATTAAAATTGATTCTCAATAGATTAACATGAACACTGCTTTGATACTAATTGTTAAATCAAGAAAAGATAAACCTTTTGCTTTAATAAATAAAACCCTAATCAATCCCAAGATTGTTCATGTCAAACTATTGAGATAATTGAAAAGATGGGGAACCATATCTGAATCCATGGGGTAGGATGTGAATCTTGAGTTTTGAGATATAGATCTTCCAAATCAAGTACGTATTATATTTTACTTAGAGAAACCTTAATCCTTCTGAAGATGTGAAATCAGAAAAAGATTCTACGTCGAGATTTGGGGAACCACAACTCTATTTATAACTGATATCATTTATTCATAATTATCAATTCAGCCCATCATATAATTAATTATTATATTTTGGTCTCTATATATAAGAGGCTCATACTTTAATTATACATTAAAAGTCCAAACCCTAAATTAGATCACTTTAATGGGCTAACCTTAATTGATAGCACATAATATATATTTATTTAATACATTGTCCCATATTTTGGATTTAAATCCAAGATCTACAAGTCAAAAAAAAATTTCAAACCCACCAATCATGCACCTAGTGTATGTCTTCTACTTCTTTTTTTTACAAAGAGGAAAATACGTCTTTGGCACACAACAACATAACCACCAACCATAACTACCGCGTCTTTGGTGCACGTGAGGATCAAACCCAAGTTCCCCCACCAGGAAGCGACATGGCTTTGCGATGTGACCTTCTGACTACTGAGCTACCCATGTCTTCTAGGTCTTTGGGTATCTTGAATATTATAAAAACTTTTATCTGTACACATCATAGAGACTATGCATCAAATATGGATACGAGTACATCTCCCATACTACACAGGCATACAATACAAAAATCAGACCCACGAACGTGCGCTAAAATTACATCTTGATTAGTGTTAATTTCTGAAGTAGAGAACGGATGGAGAGTTAAATTTGCCTGTCAACAAGATGGAATACGGTACACGTTTAAACAAGCATCCATGACCATTGATCTAATTTTTAACAATGGTAATTACAATAAGCATGCAGAAGCTACATGGGAATTACGTAGCAAAAAATGCATTTTTCGAATGAAATAACAACCAATCTTCAACTACATTTTTGCAGGATGGCAAACGAAAAAGACAAACAATGTCATACTATACACGCTGCCTTTAAACAAATTTGTATCTAACATATGTTACACAAAATTTATCAACACCATAAGAATAAAAACCATACCTCTTTATATGGCATCATGATCATCAATTCCCAGGTTGCATTTTAGAATGTAGGAGGAATAGAAGTTTTCTGAGACCATCTCGTCCACAAAAATATTTCGAAGACAACTCCCGTAAGTAAAAGAACAGAAAGGTTGATGCCATAACCAATTTTCCAAGAAGTTCCTGCAGCGCCAACATGGATCCCGAGGTAAATGTTGACTACTGAGAGTAAGAGAGTGAGTCTCCCAACTCCATGATGGTACCAATTCCAGAGTCTACGGAATTTTGAATCTTTGTCGGGTCGGAGAAAAAATGCTATTACCTGTGCAACGGAAACAAAAATAATCAAACAAGGATATAGGAAACCATCAGAAATTGGGTGTGAAAGAATCCAGTTATCTGTTGCCAAAAAAAAAGTAATTAAAAGAAATGCAAAAATTATGCTATCATAAAAGAGTGACACACATAGCACTTTCAATTTCTCTTCAGAATAGGTGAAATTTTAAAGCCAATTCAAGTTCTACTCATCCGAATAATTAAAATCTCTGATAGTTTTATCAACAGCGATGTACCCGAGGGAAGGTCTAACAGTAGACCACCTATGTTTAATGATAGCAACTATGCTTATTGGTAAGCCACTATGAGGGTTTATATATTCAATTTATTGAATCAAAGTTCAAAACTAAGCGCTGGAGTTCTGTAGAAAATTGTTATAACACAGAAAGTTAGATGAGTTAAAGTAGAGTTAGAGAAAGTTCACCAATTACAAACACAAAAGATTTAGAGGTGGTTCGTCCCACCTAATTACAGTCTCACAAATTTCATTTACAAATGAATTTGACATATTCTGCCAGCCAAAATTAAGTATCCTAAGAAATTTGTTAGGGCTAATTTATTCAAATCCCTTTGGTCAAAACATTCCATATATTTATATTTAAATAGGTTTAAATAACTTAAAGAGGACATTCTTTTTTTTTAGGCTAATTTATTCAAATCCTTTAAGAGAACAGTTTTTTTTTATAATTAAATAACTTAAAGAGGACAGTTTATTGTTATTGCACATCAGACAGGATAAAAGTCTAATTTAGTACTATAGGACTAAGTGGTAGAATTTTTATTTCATAGTTTTTCTTGACTCGAATTCTCATAGCATAACATTAAATATGAATGCTTTCATGCTTTTAAGGGAAATATGGAATCGTTCTTCAATTTTTTAACCCATCATTACAAGTGTAGGAATGATATATTTGCCTGATCACCGTACAAAATTTTAAAAATAGATGAATGAACCATCAGAAGAGAAAGTTATAACAGATTAAAATAGGACTGATAAAAAAAAATCAAATTTCTGATAGATCAGTTCACTGACCTGAAGGATCCCCAACACAAGGATAAAAATTCCAAGGCCCCTGTGTGCAGAGACATCAGCATGCAGTTTATTGTAGAGTGCAACTCCAGCAACCACACCCGCAAGTCCGATTATGAATCCAATAAGCTGAACTATCGCATGAATATAATACCACAATGGATCTGATCTCTTGAAATATCTTGCAACCATGGCTCCAATTGGTAGTAACACACCCCATCCTATTATATTCAATATCCCGTGGGTTCTCTTTAGTTGGTACGGATAGGAAGAAGCAGAAGATGTGCCTGTAATTAAGGTCAATTTCAATGATATGAACAAGAGATTTCAGCAGTGATTTCTTTAGTATGAACAAATACAATCTAGTTCCTATACTGTGAACAAATAAAAGTGGAAGATACCCATAGATACAGATATAACAACAATAGCTTCATTTTGATAACAATAAATAAATTGCTAAAAGGTGCTAATGTCCAAAGTAAAAAAACAAAAAGATGCTAAAATGAAGAATGTTCTGAAATTATTCAATACTTCAACTCTTAAAGATATAAATCAGGTTGCGATTAATTATGTAATACCCAAAATAGCCTCACATGCAAAGAGGACATGCAGATAAAAATTATGCCAGTATACCACTGGAAACAAGAATTTAGGGCATGCTTTCACTGGGGTTTTAATAGGTTATAAGTATAAATTCAAAGATTATTTTTCTGGATATTGCAACAAAACATTAGGACTTCAAAAATCAATATGTGAAACAAGAATCAAGTGCTACCAAATATGAATGACAAGAATGGAAAAACAAAGAACCAAGGTCAGCATCTCTTAAGTCCTTGCCACTGCACTAAAACCCCAAAGTTATAGTGAGGGTTGAGGATTGTAGTTTTTATTTTATAACATGCCCCCACGGGTTGAGAGTCCTTTTTATGGGCTGAAAGCTGGACTCACGAATGTGGGCAGTTAAAAATGCAAACCGTTAGCAAGATCAATTAAATACATCATGGACCCACTACGGGTATTTTAGTCATTCAACAATGATCAATAGACTCAACAAAGTCAAAAGAGTCCACAAAATGGCGATGGATACAAAACTCCAAAATCCCAAGTCAAAAACAGGTTGAAGTCAGTTGTGCAGCAGACTGGCACGAGGTTACAAAAACAACGCAGCCTGTAAATCCCGTGGCTATTAACCCTGCACAAGATCAGCCCTGCGTGGTTGATAACCCCACGTGGCTGGTAACCCTGCATAGCTCAACCCCACGTGCTACATGAGGTTCTTGGGGATGACAGATAGCTGTGATGGCGACCTTTGTCAAGCGTTAGATCACCGAATGCCCCATATTAAATGCAAAAGATATCACATTAGATGCGCTGCAATATAAAGTATGACTCTTGAAGGCTGCATGCCTCTAAACCCATGTGGTCGTAACTTTAGTCACAGGGTTGATAAAGCTGCTGCAGTCGCTGCAGAATTATATGTGATGATAGACGTAGACGCGCATGAGGACCAAGTCAACGCCCCGTGACCAAAGTCTGAAAAGTATTGTGCTAGTATTCAATGCACTTACAACAAGCGTATGATTTTACTCGTGTAGGCTAACCTCGCGTGGAGCACGATCTTCAGCCTATAAATAGGCCCCCTTCATCCACATTTAAGGGGTTCGGGGATCCTTCTTGAGGTTGAGCTCCACGACTTCCCCTTTTGCTTGCTAAGTTAACCTCACTCCACGACTGCCTGCACTTAGTAAACCTCACACCACCATCCAACCTTGTGATCCAAGAGTTTTATGCCCTATAACACTTGGTCCTTGGTCTCGTGTTGGCACCCTCATAGCCTTGCCACTGAAGCTCGGGTTTTTAGCTTGTCAACAAGGTGATCCCTCTCTGACGAGTTGAGTTCCAGACCAAAGGAGCTCCCTTCAACTCCAAACTAAAACAAAGAACAAGATTCAACAATAACGACACCCTCATGGTCAATGGAGCAAGGAACCTAGTCTCTTTCGGCACACTTTCCCAGAATCAAGACTTGTAATTTTTTTTTCGTTTTAGAGTCAAGAAGAACAATGTGCTACCATATTTTGTAAACTTCTTTTGACATTAAAACAAATACAGCAATATCTTTTCTTTTTAACCCGCTTTAAAAATTTGTGACAGGTAGGATCCGGACCGAGGTTACTATGATACCATCTTAAAGTCCTTGCCACTGCATCATAACTATGTATTTAAATGGCATCATAACTATGAATCTATGGTGAGGGTTGAGGCTTATAATTTTTATTCTAACACCGTCCAAGTCCATCAAGAAGGCTCTGAACCTAGCATCATACTATATTTTGCCAATTTAAAAAGGAAAGATCATGTTGTTTTTTGTAAAGACATTCTGGAAACATAGATACAATTGTTTCTCATCAGTAATTAATTGAATAGATAAACAATCATAACTCAACAAAAGCAATTACATAGTTCTAAGGACAAATCCATAAAGCTTTCATTTGGTTAAGGAAAACGAAGATGTGAAGAGGACTAACCTGAAGAGAAGTCAAAAGAAATAGATGTCTTATCATTGTGTTCCTTTAGACGGTTATTAACTGGAATTGATGACCCAAAAGCAAACAGAAGGTTTTGTGTCGTTACAGCAGTTGAAAAGTTTAGCTGAAATGCCACATAAATGTTGGCTTTGTAAACTACAACTACAGGTGCAATATTTGTAGTTGACAGCTTTCCCTCATTAGCGACGACTTCTGAACTTGAGCGGCCACGAAGATAAAATTGTTTGATATGAGGTATTCCAGTTTTACCAATCCAACCGACCATAGCACTAGAGCCGGTCATCATTCCATCCTTGGAGAAGCCAATCCCAACCCATCCGAGAGTGTATACAGTGGATAGTACGATAGTCAAAACATGATTCTCATCCTGGGAGTACTGAAAGGGGATCATCATAATGTTAGAAAAATGAAAATAGTTGTATAACTCTATTAGTATAAGGATTGCCCAAGCAGAATATAGTATGGAATATTCCAAGGATAGATTGAAAGTAATCACTAAATTTACATTTTGTGCAATTGACTATGCTTCACAAGGATATGACGTGTCTGAAAACTATGCAATAGTGATAGGAAACAGCTCTAAGGAAAAACTGATGAAATTTTTGTTGACAGGACACACTCAGCAAAGGTTCTTATACACACATTGAACAAAAATGCATAAGTTATAAGACCTTAGAAAATTATCTGGGCTATCTTCTGCATGCACCCAACAGGAAAAAGTATCATAGGTAAAAGTGTGCACAAATATTCACTAAATCAGAGTATGTATATCAAACAGAAGTATGGATAAACTATGTACATCACAAAATGTTTTTGGGCCTTGATAGACCTATCTTTATGTATAAAGAAGGTAAAATGTTTCCTCTTTTTGAAGTAAAAAGTGGCTTCAGTAGATCTATCTCAAAGTCACTATTACATTTTTGAATTATCTATCTTCACAGATCCAACCCATTTTTTCGAATAACCACAAAGAGGATAATGCAAATGAAAGATGTACCTTAATTCTGACTACTACATGTAATAGTGATATTTAACATGCATATGTTAAACTTCGAAAACTAGGCCTGTCCTTTTTGGCACACACTTTGGATTTATCTCTGGCAAGGCTGCATATGCAATATCAAACATGACGTGGATGAATCACCATATTTTACTAGGAATAACTTGCATCGTATCATAGCATCTGTATCATAGATTATACAACACTTCCAGTGAATTCTAAAATTCTAATGCAGGCGGTCAACAAACTTATCACAGGTTCAAAATATAACAGATCTTATTTTATTTTTATGACTAACTGCAGATCCTAGTCATATTTGAGCTTTGACTCCAACACAACAAAATAAACAGATCAGTTCCTTACACAAGCTAAAATACCCACACAGGACTGTTCATTTAACCACCAATAACTACAGTGATTTTGGTGAAATCTTAATTATTCTTTTCCCCCTTTTGCATCATAAGTTGATAGAGCCAATGAACCTGGCGTATCTGGTAAGCTTGGCATATGACAACCAACTTTACAAGATCTGAAGAAAACCAACCACGACTCTCCGTATTTATTTAGATAATTAAAGCATAAAAAGGGTTTAGGTCCTCTAGAGAGGAGTTGGAGAAACTGACAGAAGGCATAAACTAGAGTACAAGGCAAACTTTCAAGTTATTGTTTTCCGTAGAAAAATACTTTTCTCAGATAAACAGAGTCCACAAAGTGATCATCTACGACTACCAAGTAGACAACCATTAGGATTGTGTCATACATCCTGCTAAAATCATCAAAATTGATGGGTGGACAGATTTAAAATTTAGCCTCATATCAAAAGCAAAATGAGCATATGAGTGTTTAATGTGTAATTGAAATATAATACAGAATGCATTACATAAAGTGGTCTTAGGTTGTCCTCTCCCAGTTTTAAGCTCCATCCACCATAACAAATATGTAGCAAATCAAACAGAAGATGACAAATTGATGCATCTGGGTTAGCATCTATGGTCATTTGATGAGTGCTAACGTTAATTTGATACCAATTAGAGACACAAAGGCCATAAATCATAAAAGGTAAATTCCAAAGACGGGGTCAATTGTACGTCTTATCTCAAAACAGAATACAACCCAAAACTTATGTGTCCATAAAATTTCAAAATTAACAAGGGGATGGAATTAAGACTTAGTTCCAAACCGTAAAAACTGAAGTTGAAATACGAGTGTTTAATATGTGATGGAAATTTAAGACCTAATAGGTCAATCTTTTAGGTCCTATTACTAATGCCTCTTGGTTTTCATCTCCAACCATTGGAACAACAACAAAGGTTTTATTCAAAGCCCAAAGTTCAAATCTTGGATGAACACTCAAGTACCATAAGGCAAACCGAAATATATTGCATTGGTAGGTCAAAAAAGGCTTACCCTAAAAGGTTCTCTTTCAAAAATTCAAAACAAATGGCAATTATCGTACATTGATCACATTATCTTTTTAAAAAAACACGTAGCTACATGAACATGAGCATTATATGTCACATCTTTGGTAAATGGTTGTTGTCCAGGAATTAACACTTGGATCCATCATCTATGCACTAGTCCCAAAATTCCCCTGTATTACATTGATTCACAGGTACACTGTCCTTGACGCATCAACTATCCAGCGAACAGATATTGCACATTCAATCAAAACGGGGGTAAATTGTATGATATTGATATAGCATTTTCAATCAAATGGCACAGAATTGGAGTAGTCGGAGTCGGTTCCTAAAAACAACGAAACGGGACAGAAAATAGAAAGTTACCCTGAGAATGAAATTGTTCCACACAGGGCGGCAACTGAGCCCAGAAGCAGTGAACGCAGAAGGCAGCACTGAGCTCGGATCTACGCTGCAGCCGTCCGTTTGGGAATCAACGGTCGAGATTAACACCGACGAAGGAACGACAACAAGCAGCAGCAGAAGAGAGAAAGAAGCAAGAGCCATGGGTAGTCAACAGAGAGAGCTGAGCTGAGAAAAGAGAAGAGGGATCTGCTCTTTTCTTTGCTAATCTGTTTGGGCATTAGAAATTGGGCAGCGGTGGTTGACACATAGCTTGCGTCTGAAGAGAGTGGGAATGAGAGTGACAGCGATATTTGAGGGTGGTTTTTTTTTTTTAAGAGAGAGAGAGAGAGAGAGAGAGAGAGAGAGTGGAGGAGGAGTGGTTGCTGCTGATGTTGGTGCTCAGGAACAACTCTGTTGTCTCTTTCTCTTTTGATGAAGATGATCTGTAAATGGGAGACGGATAACGCCGACTTTACAGCGGTATCGAAGGGTTTGACACTTCCCCAAATAGTATTGATTTCACAAAAACCCCCCAATTAAGTTTAGCCGTTTATCAGATAACCCCCTTATAACTCTCGAAGTGTCACAAAGCCCCTTAAGTTTTGCGTTCTCAGAAACTCTCCTTCAACTTTTAACATTTTTTTCACCGGAAAAAATATCCCCCTGTATTTAGGAAATAACTAAAATATCATTGAGGAAAAAAAAATGCTAATTTACTTATTTTCCGTTTATAGGCCGGCATACCTTGTACTCCTTCCCCACAATTAAGGATTTCCTTTTGAAGAAAATTTTAAATATTTGCCATCTACAGGTGGGGCGGATCCGGTAAAAAGTTTAAAGTTTTGAAGAGTTTTGTGAAGCACTACAAAATTTAAGGTGGTTATTTGTTATAAAAAGTAGACAAGTTTTTGAAAAGTTAACCCTTAACATTGGGGTTTTTGGTAAACATAGCCTTTAGCTTTTTAAATCACTTTAACCGAGAAAATTCAAACTGTTGTCCAATTTGAGGGGAAAAATATAACTTTCTTTGCTACTTAAAGAGGTGTTAGTTCTAATAAAGAGGTTAGTGACTACACAATCATAGTGCAAGTGAATAGATCTAGTGGCTAGTATCATACCACACTTTTCAATCTACTTCAACACTTTTCCCAAAATTCTTACATTTTTTCTCTCAAGGAAATTATACTTATTTGTAAATTACATGTAAAGGAGTCTGGCGAGAAAGTATAAAAGTTAAGGGGGGTATTGTGAGACTCCCCAAAGCTCAGGGGATTATGTGAGAGAAACTAAGTTTAAGGGTGTTATGTGAAAACTTTAAGAACGTTTTAATACGGTTAGCTGCAGGTTCAAGCTAGTTACCGACACTTTCGTAAGCTGATTTGCCTACTGAGCTACCGAAAGTGATGCCAAAAAAGAAAAGATATATTTTCCATAAAAAAATGAAAAATAATAAGTAAAAGTAATAAAAAAAATGAAAAAGCATCTTATCGGTTGCAACTGGGTCCGGTGTCCTCCAACCGGTAGGTGTTGGACTTTATTTTTTTATATTCTGTGAATTAATATTATTTAGCTAGTCAAGCGTTCGTCTACAATAGACAATAGTAGAAACAATCGTGCGTTGGTCAGGGGGGCAAACTTACTGAGATACGAAGAGGAGACGCAAATTATTTAAACGCCAACATGGCAACATGCCAATGATAGCTGTAAGAATATTATATCATGTCACATGTCACCACTAAAGTGAGATACTTCATTCTACCAACGCTTTGTGTAGCACACCGCATATCTGGGTATAAATGTCAAATTAGGGAACTAGAAGCTGCATCAATACTTCTAATTTGTTTTTAAAAAAATAAAACACTTCATAATTAGTATAATTTTCTGAGAATAATTATGAGCATGCGAATTCTAAAGAATGAAAAATTTTAAGAGCTTTAACTATATGTCACTATTTACTGAACTTGCTACAATCTTTTTTTTTTTTAGCCGCAACCTAGACTCTGACAATAATATATGTGGAATTAAATACAGGTTGCTCCATCAAGTCATATATGATCCTTCTACTATATCAAAACTTCAAATCAATGGTGAGAGTAAGTTGAGAGTTATATTTTTATACTCCAAGGTAAATTCCAAAATCGAACACTTATTTTCTAAAGAACCTTATACAAGAAAAAAGAAGAAAGAAGATACCTTGAATTTTCTTCAAGATCTTCTTTGCAAGCAGAGTTAGAAACAGTCACGAGATTCTCTCATGAAATACTCAAAGCATTTCTAACAAATGGAAAGGGCTTCTTTTGTTCTATTTATTTTAATGCTTTAACCATATACCCTCTTGTTCATATCTCCACCATTCTTCCAATAAAAAAAAATTCTTCCAACTAATTAAGAACCTCGTAGTCAATGGAACTGATGGCGAGTGCGCTGGTCGTCAAAGCAATTAGTATAAGATGGAGTTTGGATATAGTCTCACAAGCAGGTTTCACTATATTGGAAGCAATTAGTATAAGATGGAGTTTGGATATAGTCTCACAAGCAGGTTTCACTATATTGGAAATTGACTCTAATGTTGGTTATTAGGATTCTTAATCTACTTTGGTAACATAAGGTTATCCTAATCTATTTTTGTAACATGAGGTTATTAGGATTCTTAATCTATTTTGGTAATAGGTTATTAGGATTCCTAATTTGATTTGGCTTTTGGTTTAGAATTCCTAGTATATTTATGATTTTAGGATTTCTATATATATGGAACAATTGGAAGAGAGAATTTGGAGAAGCAAATTGGGGATATTTGGAGCACAGAAAAGAGGTATTTTCTGAGCTATTTGTTTAGGGTTTTGTTTGGAGCGATTAAGAGTTTTGTTGGTGAGATTAGTTTGTTCCTTCGAGTGATTTGTAATCTCAATTTGTACTCTTCTTCTCTATTAGTGAAAACATCATCCCCTCCTTGCCCCGTGGACGTAGGCAATTTGCCGAACCACGTTAAATTGGTGTTTTATTTGTGCATTGATATTTAGTTCGTTTGGCTCTTTTGGATTAGTGTTTGGTTTGGTTCCTCAACACAGCTTTTGGCACAACAATTTGGTATCAGAGCTCGGGCTACGCTTGGGCTATTTGGAGGAGTAGATCGATTTGGGAAGCTCGACTAGGGTTTCAGTTGGTGAGAAAGGTGGGATCTTTTCGGTAAAGCTTCTTTCTTTTCTCAGTTTTGGATCTATTCTTCGTTTGTTTCCGCATTGGTTGTTGGTGTGTTGAGGATTATGGCCGAGAAAGAGGGAGTTGAGGGTAGTTCTTCAGGTGTGAAGATTGTCCAAAGTTTGAGTATCCACTCGATGAAGATTGACGTGGAGAAGTTCAATGGCACTAACAATTTTGGACTTTGGCGATGCGAAGTCTTGGATGCGCTCAATATACAGAATTTAGAAGATACGTTGGAGTTGGACGGAAAACCGGACGACATTGATGAGAATGTTTGGAAAAAGATGAATCGAACAACGTGTGGTGTGATTAGGTCTTGTCTCACTGAAGATCTAAAATATGATGTGATGAATGAGACTTCTGCGAAGAAGATTTGAGAGGTCCTAGAGAGCAAGTACTAGATGAAGAGCGTTGAAAACCGCTTGCATTTGAAGAGGAGGTTTTATCGCTTCCAATTAAAGAAGGGGACATACATTAGTGATCACATGAACCACTATACGAAGCTTCTTGCAGATTTGGCGAATGTAGATGTCATTGTTGAAGATGAGGACAAGGCGTTGCTATTGTTGAGTTCCTTGCCCGACGAGGAATATGAGATGTTTGTCCTTACTCTTATTAATGGGAAGATATTTCTTTCATATAGTAAGGTCACCACTGCATTAGTGAATTACCAACTCAGGAAGAAGGACAAGGAGACTTCTATTGAGCCGGTAGCGGGGGCATTGGTTGCAAGAGCAAATGGTCCAAACCGAGGTAGAAGGTCACATTCTAGAGGAGCACATCTTGGAATTCGTAGGAATCAGTGTGCTTTTTGTAAAGAAGATGGACATTGAAAGCTGAATGCCCAAAGTTGAATGATCAAGCCCGGAAGAATAAGAGGAAAGCTGTACAAGCTTCAGAGGTGAATATTGTCAAGACTAGTGACAACAATTCAGATTCGGATTCTTCAGGCTACTCATTATCTGCACTGCCGTCAGTTTGTGTTGCCTACTCTAAAGAGTGGATGTTGGATTCGGGCGCTACATACCATATTTGCCCTAGGAGGGATTGGTTCTTCAGCTTTCAGGAGTTGGAAAGAGGGAATTTCGTGCTCATGGGGAATGATCACAAATGCTCTATTGGTGGTATCAGTACCGTTCGAATCAGGATAAGTGACAGGGTGATTTGGGAGTTGGTTGGAGTGAGGTTCGTTCCTCAGTTGAAGAAGAACATCATTTCACTTGGAGCTTTGGAGGCAGCAGGCTATAGGGTGACCTTGGCGGATGCACGCTTGAAGGTTACATTTGGATCCATGATTGTGATGAAGGACGTCAGAAAGAGTAACTTATACTATTTGCTTGGGAGCATGATGATTGATAAAGCTCTGACGACTTCATTGGATTTGGCTAGATTGTGGCGTTGTTTGGTGCTGGGATATTTGATTGGTGATGCCGTGCATAGGTTGTTGAGGAGTGTTTTGACCTGCAGATGGAAGTCCTTTGAGCACATTGGGATGAGCAAGACCAAGGTGGAGTTTGGCACTCCTATCCATCGAGCAAGGGGTCTTTTAGGAGGTGTTCAATTAGGCATTTGGGGGCCTTCCAAGGATTCATAATTGGGAGGTAATCGTTTTGTAGTTTCCGCAGTTGGTGATTATTCTAGGCATTATTGGGTCGCGACCAGTTCCCGTTGGTGTAAAGTCCTAGAAGTCAACAACAATTGGAAGAAGTGTATTGGCAGAAAGGTAACTCGTTGTTCTAGCTTTGGTAGGGGTCCTTTCTTGCGTTTGTGTCGAGCTCACGGCAATAGGAGACACTTCATTGGTGTGGAGACTTTGGGCCGACAAGATGAGATGACAGTTTCGATGGGTCGTTCCTTTCTGGAGGAGGATCGGCGTTGGTTGTCGAGCATTAGTTCTGGAGCTTCGACATATTTGGGTCATCTTAGTCATAGGTCGCCGACTGCTGCATTAGGAGTTATTGGATCTGATGGAGTTGCTTCAGATTTTGGTCAACGTCGGATATTTGATTACCCAGCATTTGGTCACATCGAGGATGTGAGATTTGATCCGATTGCGCGTTTGGGATTCGGAGGCTCATTTGATTATCGTTTGGGAGCTTCTAATTTTGTTCTGAGCAGGAATGTCAATTTTAACTCTCGGCAGGTGGAGAGTGTTGATCAGGTCGTTTGGATATCGCAGCAGGTGGAGGGTGATGCTACTTCATGTTGGGTGGAACTTATTCCACATACTCTAGATCATACTGCGTCATTTGGGATTCCAGCTGAGGTGATACAGGTTGGGGATCATTTGATTTCGGATGCAGATGATGGATTGGTTTTGGATTCGATTGCAGCTGGTGGACATGATTTGGATACGGCCATTGGTTTACCTCAGATGGAGGTGTTTGATTTGTATCAGTTTGGGGCCCCTATCAGTTACAGATCCGTTGGTGATATTAGGAAAGAGTGCAGACTTTTCTATTTGTTTGAGGGCCTTTGGAGGCCTTTTGGGTGAACTACGTGAAGGCTTGATTCCTTGGGCAAGAGGATACGTAGGCAGTCAGTTTTGATGCAGCCGATTTGATGAGTAGATACCGACATTTGGGTGAGTGTTCGCACTCCCGTTTGGGTCTCGACTTGTGTGGATGGAGTCCGTTATCATGAGTCTGTTGCTGTGGCGTACTGGATGCAACAAGTGAGGCATTTGTTTTGGTTAGTGTCGGCTCAGTTTTGGGAAAACTTCGTCGGGGTGGAGAATTATTGGTTATTAGGATTCCTAATCTATTTTGGTAACATGAGGTTAATAGGATTCTTAATCTATTTTGGTAACATGAGGTTATTAGGATTCCTAATCTATTTTGGTAATAGGTTATTAGGATTCCTAATTTGATTTGGCTTTTGGTTTAGAATTCCTAGTATGTTTATGATTTTAGGATTTCTATATATATGGAACAATTGGAAGAGAGAATTTGGAGAAGCAAATTGGGGATATTTGGAGCACAGAAAAGAGGTATTTTCTGAGCTATTTGTTTAGGGTTTTATTTGGAGAGATTAAGAGTTTTGTTGGTGAGATTAGTTTGTTCCTTTGAGTGATTTGTAATATCAATTTGTACTCTTCTTCTATATTAGTGAAAACCTCATCCCCTCCTTGCCCCGTGGACGTAGGCAATTTGCAGAACCACGTTAAAATTGGTGTTTTGTTTGTGCATTGATATTTAGTTCGTTTGGCTCTTTTAGATTGGTGTTTGGTTTGGTTACTCGACACAGCTTTTGGCACAACATCTAATCCTATTCAACTCATTGAGTTCCTAAAATCTAAGGACGCTGAAGGCAAAATGAGATTATTAGTGGGTGATATTAATTTTAGAGCTTCTTAGTAGATTGTAATTCTTTTCTTTAGCTCATATTCGTCGAGATCACAATAAAGTTGCTCATGCTTTAGGTAAACTTGTCGCTCACCTTGGGGAACCATTTATATGGATTGAGGAAGTTCCACCTTGTGACGCCCCTGGGTTCACACAAGGCTGCAGTCTAAGGTGAAACCAAGAATGTCAAATCTGCCATGCACCACACCGTGCAATAACATATTTCACCATCACAGTTAACATCTATCTAGTAGAATTAATAACAGGTGTAGGTACAAAAGCAAGTAAAAGATAATACACGAAGGGCTGATGAAATGATAGTGATCGAATAAACATTTCATCATCCAGCAAATGGAAGTACGTAGTCAATGACTGAATATAGAAACTGGAGTAGTCAATAAGTCTCAAATACAAATATCTGACAAAAATAAATAAGGCGCTTAGCTTTTACAAATTCTAGAATAATACCCTCAAAGCTGCAACCCGATGTCGATGCTTCCTACTCAAAGCATCTGCTACGACGTTCGCCTTCCCCGGGTGATACTGGATCGCGAACTCGTAGTCCTTGATAAACTCAATCCACCTCCTCTGCCTCTGATTGAGTTCCTTCTGAGAAAAGAGATACTTCAGACTCTGATGGTCTGTGAACAGCTCAAACTGTACTCCATACAAGTAGTGTCTCCATGACTTCAGTGCAAACACCACTGCTGCTAGCTCCAAGTCATGAGTCGGTACCACCTCCCGGCATCTCTCTTCAGGCTGTAGGATGCTAGTCTCTGCTTCTGGACTGAATCTACACCGAGTATAGAAATATGGAACACGTTGTGTATACTAGACATAGATGCGGGAAGATCTAGTCTGTATGACACGGCTCCAATGCGCTCTAGAATCTGAAAAGGTCCAATATATCTCGGTGCAAGCTTCCCTCGCCTCCCGAATCGCTGCACGCCTTTCATAGGTGATACCTTAAGCATAACCAAATCTCCAATCTGAAACTCTGACAACCACCATCACAGTTAACATCTATCTAGTAGAATCAATAACAGGTGTAGGTAAAATATGTTATTGCACGGTGTGGTGCATGGCAGGTTTGACATTCTTGGTTTTACCTTGGACTGCAGCCTTGTGTGAACCCAGGGGCGTCACACACCTGCAGTGACAGAGTTTGTTCACGATGATGTAATTGGTCTAAATCAATGAGAATCTTGTGTTTTAGCCCCCCCCCCCCCCCCCCCACACACACACACACAACCCCCACCCACACACACACATACGAAACTAGGCCATCTTTTATAGATTATACTAGCACTCTCATTAGCTTTGAGTAAGGCTATATATCAAGGAAAAGAAATTCCTAACTTTGGACGGTTATCAGATAACCCTAGTAACTTTCAAAGTATCAGAAAACCCCCTCAAATATAGGGATTATTCAAAAAAACTCTTCAATTTTAAGATTCTATTAAAAAAACCCTTTAACTTGGATATTTTATTTGAGATGATTTTAAATATGTAGGTAGATTTTACTTTGTTGAGTTGGATTATGTTATACACTATGATTTACAGCTCTATATTGTGGATCACACTATCATATTATGCATTAAATTTATTATTTGTAACTAGCAGTTTTAGTCGTCCATGCTAAGCATGTTCACACCTCCTTGTTTCGATCTCTTGCTTAAAAAAGATGTATTTATCTCTTACAATATCTATCTTATAGTATATTAGCTCGTTCGAGGCATGGCCGTACCACACAGTTTTGATATCTCGATATTAAAAGGAATCTCAAAAATGCATTTATCTCTTCTAATACCAATCTTATATGTTTATGAATATTATCTTGATATATTGATAGTATTATAAGGTCGTACCTCACTATTTCGATATCTTGGTTTTAAAAGGAATCTCAGAAATGCATTTACCTCTTCTGATGCCTATCTTATATTTGTATGAATATCATATTGATATCTTGATAGTATAATAAAAACAAAGGTAAACATTTTGATAAATTTTGTTAGCTAATATTATTACAAAATTTCATACATTTGAAATTCACAACATGAAAAGAACTCCAAATATTCATAAAGTACCATATTCCTACATTAAGAATTATGAATCTAATTAAATTGTACTAAGAAAATGATAAAAAGCTATAGGATCATTACTTTAGGTCTTTTGAATTACAACTGACATAAATTATAATTTAAAAAGAAATAAGAACAATTTATATCTCTTGAATTCTTTTCTATGTGCCAATGGAGCGTCGATCATGTACTCCGTTGACGGTCTAACTAAGGTGATAAGTCTCTTGTTGTTTATCTCTGATTTGGTTGCTTGGAATATAGCTCAGTTTTCTCTTGGAACCGAATATTAGAAAGAAGGAGAGAGAAAATTAATTTCATGAATGTATGCGCTGTTTGATCTCCCAATTGGTGATCCCTTGAACGAAAAATCTCCTCCTTCTCTTGCAGGCTGAGAGAGAGAGAGAGACAGAGAGAGAGAGAGAGAGAGAGAGAGAGAGAGAGAGAATGACCTTTAATTGTGGATTAAGTTGCCATTACAGTAGGAGACAATGGGAGAGCGGTTATCCTCTTGAGAATAGCTCTCAAACGTCTGAATGATGAAGTTTACTAATTAATTGGTTGGCGAAGCTCACTGAAAGGGTTCAGAGCGACGCTCATTTAGACATGGGTGGGTGACGGGGCATAAATGTATACCTCTAGAGTTGCAAGTCCACAACCAATCAAGTTATAGTATAAAAAATTATCAATCCCATGAGGAAGGTGTTTGTAGAAGAATATCGAAATTGGTTCTTATGTTGTGTGTGTGACAATTAGGAGTGATGAATGTGATTGTGGAGAGATTGAGAGAGTGAGAGTGATTGTGTGTAAATAAGCACAAAACGAGATTGAGAGTGGATAGATAAAGAGTGGATGTGATAAAGATGAAATATAATCAACAATGAAAGAAAGAAAGATGAAGGAAATAAAATTAAGAAACAAATAAGAGAAAACTCTAGAATTAAAGGAAAAATTAACAAAGTAAGAGATGGAGGATTCAATTAAAGATATGAGGAATCTAGAATTGAATCCACTAGCTAATCTCACTTATAAAATATGGATCATTCTTTTTTCATTACATTCTACTTTAGATTTATTAAGTATATACTATCAAACCACTTAAGGAAAGCACAACCTATCAAATTATCATCTAAACAAAATTAATACTCATGAAAAGAATAACAACTAAATAGTAATTCTATAATTCCTTCTACCAATTAGTTCTTTAGTTGAATATTCTAAACATGAATATTTTAAGCATAAGAGAATGATCAACAAATTATAAAAGAAATAAAGCTAGTTTCATGCACTTTCTAGAGTTTCTACAAGAATTAATTTCATATCTAAAGAAAATACAATTCCCTAGAAGGTTCTAGCCTCAAGGTGAATCAAAGAAAATAGAAAATAAACAAAAATAAAAACTAATCCCGAGAGTGTTCTATCCTCAAGGCGAATAGTGCAAGAAAATAAAATCTAAACTACAAAATAAATTACAAGAACTAAACTACAAAATAAATTGCAAGAATTAAATGCGAGAAATAAAAGCAAGAAAATAAAGACATGAAAGTAAATCTACTCTATAAGCATGAAAATAAATCTAAGGCAAGAGGATTCTAGCCTCTTGGCTATTTAAACAAGAAAAGAAAGGTAAATTTAATTACAAAGAGAAAATTTACATCCCAAGAGGGTTCTAGCCTCAAGGTGATAGCAAACCTCCATCTTGATCTTTATTTTTATCTTCACCTTCATCTTCATCATCAAACAAGGAGAAGAAAAGAAAAATATGAAGAGGTAAAAAAAATCTTTTATTAATTGTAACAAAAAGTTATAAATTTGGAAGGTCTTCTCAATTAAGAGTAACCCTCCTACAAAATTTTTCACAATCTCAACCCCTCACTCTCTACCCATATTTATAGTCTACAGTAATGAATGAGAGCCCTTGGATTAAACTTGTGCCCCAAGCCAAACAATTTTAGCCTTTGATTTCGCTACAGTAATAAGGAATCGATACCCGTATCGATACCCATATTGATACCTCTATCGATACTTATATCAAAAATCTAACTTCGAAGATGGCTTCGTCTCGTCGAGATATGTGATTTTTATATATTATATGTTAAATTCTGTCTTCCGGATTGAAAGATATCGTCATTTTTTTACGGCCAACCATCTTAAATATGATATTGGATTTTTATTTTCTTCGACTTTTGTAGGCCTCTTGGCTTGACCTTGGACTTTAATAAAAGGTTACAAAATGAGGAAGTTAGAGTTTTTTGGGCTTTTATTCATTATTTCTTCATTAACCTGCAAATTAAGATAAAAACAATTACTAATAGTATATTTATTCATGTAACATAGATAATAATAATATAAAATTGTAATAAAAATATGATTATCAATGGGCCATCACTTCTGAACCATGGGTGACGTGGCTCATGTGGGTAGCTACAGGTGAAGTTTGCTAAACATCAAGCGGCGAACTTCGTGTGACTTATTTTTGACTTGTTTGGACTGAGCCGAAGTGGGCTGTATGGCAATGTTGGCGTACTTATTTGAGCGAGCTTCGCTGTAACATGTTGTGTGCTTGACTTTGGGCCCATTTGAAGTGTTTAGCAATGGACATTCACTTCTTGAATCTAACCTAAACATTAGCCTCGATAAAATATATCTCAACCGTCTACAATCATGCTTGCTAAAAAGTTATTGTTGATGCTCGTGAACAAACAGTCGAGGGAGGTTTCCCGCAGTCGGATGCTGTTTTAATCCTGGCAACGGTGGAGAAGAAGGAGAGGATGAATGTTGGGGCCGGCTCCTCCTTCGACTTTATGCCCGATTCTGAGCGCGCGGGGTGGACTGATAGCTTGCACATGTAAGAATCGTAGGAATACGGGGCTAGTTTCCCCCATGGTACCTCCGTCAATCAAGTCAGTTGATGGACTTGGGGAGTGTTTGTAGAGAGGCACCTGGGCCATTGAGGTCCTTGCAGGGGGTTTAGCTGTTGAAAGTATTAAAAATACAAAAGGGAGTAAAGCTCAGGTGCAAGAAGAAGTTGCCAACCTCCCTGGCGTTACCTTTCTTACCTCCCTTTATAGCCCACTTGCCTCTGGGAGCTTGACCCTTGGCTTTTGTTGACTATGCACAGGAGGCGGTTTAAAAAGTGGACAGACAGGCTGCTGAATCATCTTTCTTCCTCCAGGTGTTGGCAGGTGACTGGAAGGGAAGTCACTCAGTGTCAGGGGAGAGAAGTCTTCTCAGTGCTCTGGATTTGTCAGAGTAGGCATGGTGTAGGGTAGGTCGGCTGTGTGGTCATCCTTCTTTCTCCAGGTGGTGGCTGGCGATTGGAGAAGAAGTCATTCGTGAACAGGAAAGCATGATGGCGATCTTCTGGGAAATGACTTGTAAGCTGAATAAGCGGCTCATGCCAGAGATCCTTGTCAGAGCATATATCTTGATGGGACTGGTCAATGCTGTAGCTTCGAGTGACATTTAAAGTGATCCTAGTTGGATCTTATCCCTTTAGTCAAGGTGGGTTAATCCGTGAGCCATCGTTATGATTTGGCGACCCGACAGTCGAGTGGACTTCGGGTCGGGTGCGTAATCGAGTCGTCTGCTCGAGGAGTTGCCTTATTTGTGAGGGAACGACTGATCTCGTTCTTCGAGTCGGTCATGATGACCTGTCTGTCGGAATAAGGCTTGTCGGCTCGTCTAGTCGAGGGACTTGGCTCTGACTGTGCTTTTGAGCCTCTAAAGTCGATTCAGACCATAGCTTGCTTGGGCTTATGCAAATATTCTTCATGTACTTCTATTTTGTTACGGTGAATGACCATAACAGTTGCATATTAGATACAAAACATGATCTTAGAAAGAACACATTGAGGAAACGAAGAGGTCCATGCACTCTCACTTTTGTATCATTCAGAACAAAAGATATTTCAGGAGGACACAAAGGAATTATACTGACTAGATTATTTCATACGTACCTCTAATTTGCCATGATGTCTCGGCGATGGCTTTGCCTATGTGGAGGATCAAAAGATACATAATCATATAAACAAAAAAAAAAGCTTTATCTAGAAAAAGTTGAAACTTTCACTTAATTATGGCTGAAGTTTTCTCTGCATCTCTTGTATAAAAAAGCAATTCTTATAGATCACAATTAAAATTTTAGATAGTTATTGCCAAATAAAATAAAAGCACAAAACCAAAATAGGACATAGTTTTAAACAAATTTATTTTATAATAAATATGAATTATAGATCCAAAATTCATTATAGGACACCAATATAAATGTAGCTTACCATGAATCTTCAAACTGTTTAATAACGCAATCAAAGGGGTGGATACTCTAAAACTATTGTTTAGTAGTGTTAATAAAAAAATGGCAGTAGAGAACAAAATTATAAATACAAAGATCACACTAGAAGGGTTCTATGAAGATTATATGATCATCTTGATATAAAAAAAGGAAAAGTAACTCCAAAAACAATGGTAATCTTTGCATCTATCAAAAACACAACCCCAATCGGGCTTCAAATAATGCCTTTAGGCGCTCAAAGTTTATTAGCTGCCAAATGTGCAAATTTTATCATAGCTCGTTGTATTATTATTATGCTTTTATCGTCAACGGTGAATCTTTATCAGTGGCCATCAATGATGCTTGATGTAGCGAGCTTCGCTTTTCAGGTGGAACCCATTGCCATTAGCCTATTGGGTGAACTTTGTTTGGATGAGGTCATGATTTAGTTTGAGCAACCTTCGCCTGAGGCTCGCTAATTTGATTCAAGCGACATTTGCCTGAGCGAGGTTTGCCAGTCTGATTTGAAAGACCTTCACCTGAATGAGGTTCGCCAATATGATCCTCTTAGTTCTTAAGTGGATTCGATTGTGGCGCTGAAGTTCACTGCCATCAGCACGAACTTCGCTCATCTTGTCAGCACTTAGCTGAAATGCTAGTGTTGTGACGATATTCGCTTATGAACAAGCTTCAGCCATAGTTATCTTGGCAAGCTTTGCAACTGAGTGCAAAGACTTGATTGACTTTTTTAGTCTTTGTCTTCTAACTTGTTTTTCTGCATCTTTTGTACAGTAAGCTTATTGAAAGCGCTTGTCAACCATCACAATCACTTGAAGCATGATGGGACTCACGACTCCGAAGTGAGGCATATTTTCAATGGGCACATTTCCCTATATTTAGAGGATAGTAGTTAAGAACGGATTGACATGATTCAGTTGAGGGACTATCGAACTCTGAGGGAGATCATCACAGATGCTAAGTTCTCCATTCTCAAAGAGGACAAATCAGAGAAGCCTTACTTTTTGTTTAGGGATAATAATCCCAATAGTATCTTCATATTTAACTGGGTGAAAGAGAACTAGTATTATGCCCAAGGGGACCGCCACTACTACCTGCCAGAGATAGTGCATCAAGTGTCCTTTATTTGTAGCATCTCGCCATGCCTCGCCTAATGAGTTTCACCCTCACCAACAAAGAAGATAGTGTGAAGGTGGACTCTTTAAAGCATGACGGTGATTTCTGACAGGAAGGGGTCTTTGGCGTTAACATCATAGGTTTGCGTCTCGGCTTTGCTCAAGAGGGCGCCCCTGTCAATGAAGTACCCATAGTCCCGAACATATTCGAAAATGAACTTGAAAAACCTGATGCACGATACTCTGATAGGGATACCAGATTTCTTGATTGAATAAGATCGATAGATACCCAATAGTGATCCGTATAGAGGATTATGCTCTTGTTACTTTTGAGGAGAGCTTAAAAAGATTAGGGCTCTATTCTATAGTGAAAGCCTCAAAATACAGCGTGAGAATTTGTGTACCAGTGTTGTACATCATTTTAAAGCTATATATTATTAACAACAACACTTTCTTTACTCCAACGGGATCGGGATCGCTTTGCATGAAATGTTCGAAGTGTCGTGACTACCGATCGGAGACCGTCCAAATGAAGAGTTCTTCCCTACCAACACAGAGTTGGACACTTTTAGACAGAACACCTATCTCAGAGAGATATTTAGGGAGTTAGTCTGCCACTTCCTTATCTGCCAGAGGGTCATCGCGAACACTGAGCACGATTCCACTATTACTCGTGTCCCTTGTTCTGAGTATGTTTTCCCTAATATTACTAAGAAGGGGAATGTTGATTCAATCTATCCAGCGACAGAGGCTGAAGTTGAGACCTGGATTTTCAAGGAGGGTCAGGTGCTTCATACTGCCGAATCAGATGAATGTGGGTTCCATTTAGGGATAAATTTAAAAGTTTCCATCATCAAGCTAAGGAACCAATATCCGAATTGGCTCTACTCGCATGATTCCTTTCAATTTGGTTAAAGGCTGTGTTATACCTTCAATTTGGTTAAAGGCTGTGTTATACCTTCCTGGCTAAAAGATCGCATTTCTTTCAAGGTGTTACTCCCTACTGTGATACTCGCCACCAGGTATAGCTTGGCCCTACTTTCGACAATAGTCAGTTGCATACATCACGGGCTAAGAGAACTGGCTACTGAGTACTGTTTCAGATCTTTTGTAATGCACTTGACACAGATTACAATAAAAAGATTACATGAAATAAAGAAAAAATTTATATTTCCTGAGGTTCTTTTCTGTGTGCCGATGGATCATTGATCTTGTATTCTGTTGATAATCCGACTAAGATGATGAGTCTTTCACTGATTGGTAATCTTTAATCTCTAAGAAGATAGCACAGTCTTCTCTAGATGAAGAGATATTAATAGATCATTTCTCACAAGAACTATTAATTAAGCTAGATGACTCGCTAAAGAGAACGAATCCTTTCTCAAAAGATCGTTGATCCGGCCAAATGATTTGGCAATGATAATGATATATGAAGATCAATGAGAATGGAGGAGAAATGTGCTTTTGGTCAATGTAGCCTCTCTCTCTCTCTCTCTCTCTCTCTCTCTCTCTCTCTCTCTCTCTCTCTCTCTCTCTCTCTCTCTCTCTCTCT
>BQKN01067043.1:690782-700894 GCA_022839385.1 Asparagus kiusianus | reverse complement strand
TCTCTCTCTCTCTCTCTCTCTCTCTCTCTCTCTCTCTCTCTCTCTCTGTGTGTGTGTGTGTGTGTGTGTGTTCTTAATGGTAAAGAGTCTAGCCAATATAATTTTATCCCCAAGACCTTTTCCTCTGCCCATGTGCCCCTTTTGTGCCCCCATGTTGATCATGCCTATTTATAGGCTTCAGATCATTAAGTAAGTGAGTTGGTGGATCTTAACTCCTCTTAAATAGGCGAGTTAATGATCATTAACTCTCCTTTAAATGGGTGAGTTAGTGGTCATTAACTCCCCTTATATGGGTGAGTTAGTGGTCATTAATCATTTCCTTAAAAGTAGCTTCTAAAAATGGTTATGAGCGAGGTTCGCCAATAATGACCACGGGTGAGATTTTCTAATAATGACCAGATGCAAAGTTCATCAATAATGACTATGAGCAGACTTTGCTAGAATGGGTGACACAGCCCACGTCATCTATTAGGCAAAGCTCGTTGCTTCTTGGCAGAGCTTCGCTACAACTTTTGGCGAGTTTTGCTGCAGCTTCTCTTGAGCTTCAGCGAACTTCACTATGGCTTTGGTGAACTTCATTATATGTCCCAAGTGGACTATTTGGGTGAACCTTATTTTGGGTGAACCCCGCTAGAAGCTTCACTTTAACTTGGTCGTGACAGCGAGCTTCACTATGGGCTTAGGCGAGCTCCTGCTATGGGCATGTGCTTGGGCCACTTCAATCTGGGCGTCCACTTCTTGAGCATGTATTGGACTCAAGTATTAGACTTGTACAGAGTGTCGATCCAAGCCTCTCGTGACTTGAGAGATCAATTGTTTGTCTACAATCCTTGGGTTGTGGAAGGCGTCGCCTATGTAGGTCTTTTGGGCGAAGTTCATATAAGATTTTGAGTGAACTTCGTACTACACTTGGACTCGGCCCAGAGTCCGAATTGAGAATGCCTTTCAACTTGGTCCAAAGTTTGATTCAAATACATCTTTTGGCCAGAGTCCAACTTGAGGATTAACTCAGACTCGGGCCTTCTTTGACTTGGATGAGCTGGGCCAGAGTTTAGCATGCAGTCATGTTCGCATGTTTCCCTAGCGAACTTTGTTGTAGCTTATATTTGTGCCAATCTGAAGTGTTTAGGCTATGTACATTCACTTCTTAGACTCGGCTGACACTAGTGGAAATTGGGGTTTCCTTGACGGTAACATCGCTGACGGGAAATTCCCGTCAGCGTTGTTTATATCGCTGATGGGAACTCCCGTCGGCGATGTTCCCGTCAGCATTTTTTCATTCCCATCAGCGATGAGAACATCGCTGACGGGATGCAAACATCGCTGACGGGTTTCCCGTCAGCGATGTTTGCTACATAACGCCCTCGCTGACAAAACCCGTCAGCGATGTTTGCTACATAACGCCCTCGCTGACGAAATTTTTTTTCCACAGGAACCCTAATTTCCTCGCCGCCGCGTGCCCTCGACTTCCACTCTCTCAGCTCAGCCGATCGCCGCCGGCGAACACCTCAATCTCGCGGCCGACCTAGCCCGCGTCATCACCTTCCCCTTCCTCCTCTTCGGCTCCACCGCCCACTGTAGGTTAGGGTTTTTCTTCGTCTCCATCGACGGCGACGACGTTTGTTCCCGTCACCGGCGACGGCTGCGATTGCCCACCAGTAATCCCCCCTCCCCTGCTCTTCTCTAATTTCACTTTCGTTTACTGTACAATCAACCGTATATGAATTTTTTTAATAATTACTGGATTAAGGGATAATTCTTGGAATTTGCTTGGTATTTTGTTTCTGATCAAACGCCTTCTCTAATTTCACCAGTAATCACCTTCCCCTTCCTCCTCTTCGGCTCCACCGCCCGTGGCCCCGATCGAGCTCACCGTCGACCTTGGACTTCGCCTCCGCACCGCCCTCGCGCCGACTCGAACAGTGGGGTCGCCTGAGCTCTCTCATCTCCTCACCCGTCAGCGTATGATTCCTTTGATTTTTTTTAATTTTTTTTCTAATTTTAGGTTTTGTTGTTTTTACTAATTTGAGATTTGATTTCTTGGATTGCAGTGCAGGAGGTCTAAGTGAGTCTTACGTTTTGTTGGATTGCATTGCAGGAGATCCAAGCGGTAATTTTTGGTCGCTGTCGTATTTTGGTGTATAGAAATTATACATAATTAGTTCTAAAACGACCAAGCTGGCTGATATTTACAAATAGCTGTAATCTAGTTGAATCTCATTTTATTTGTAAAGTTTAACATACAGACTTAAACAAAATTAAGCATATGCTGTAATAAAGTGGTTATATAGCATGATAGTTTTTAGTCTAAAGTGCAATCACTAGTGAAATAATTTTTGTCTGAAGTTCATCTCTAAATTGGTTCAGAGATAGCGATATTCTGAGAGAAAAGTTTGAACAATTATCAGATAACCAACCTCATATGATACAGTTGACCAGCTGCTAATTTACTCTCTAGGTCTTTATTCTTTTTTGGTTAATTTATTCTCTTGTGGGTAATTACAATTTTTATTGTGTTATATATCATGATTTATGAATCGAAAGTCGTTACCCCTAGTTTCCCGTCTAATAATGTTGGATGTGAATCTCTTCTGATATAAACTCACGCAATTCTATTTTAGGATGTGAAAATACTTTTTACAACTAAAGAGAATAACGTGATTTATGTTAGGAGCATGATATACATGCAATAATTATTAGATCTGTCCGGGGAGGAGTCCCCTTCTCGTACAGGTTAGGAATACAGTAGTGTATCATCTATCTTTGTATACTTTATGCATTTTATTCCTTAAAAATTTCGGTAACACGTACCGCATTGTTCTCCGTGTACAATAAGCGTATGTTGTTTTGCGTATCGATCTATAATCGATCTATTATCGATGATTGATACGCATTATAACATCCGCACAGTGTACTCGGAGAACTGCGGGTAGGTGCTGCCGAAATTTTTAAGAAATAAATACGCTTAAAGTATATAAAGGTAGTTGTAGACACTACTATATTCCTAATGGGATAGGTCCATTTCCTATGACAGCCGTTAAATTGTCTTATTTCAAATATGAACGTTAGATTTTACTCCCACATAATTTATGTTCTGGTAATTTTTCCTCCGAGATTATTATAATTAAAATTTTCCTGATGTCGTGAAGAAAGTTAATATCATGCAACCTTTAATTTGATGCGTTACTAATAAAAATTAACATTACCTAATTATGCTTAATATCATACAGATCTATGAGGATAGTTCCCGACAAATCATGGATCGATATTCCTCGTATTGATAGATGGAGGGATAGCTGATATAAAGATGGAATAAATCAATTCATACAGTACGCCTTGGCAGACCCACGGAAGTTAAATAGTGATGTCGTGTATTATCCCTGTTGTTGGTGTAAAAATAGGGCGTTGGTGGATAAAAGTGATTTACAGAAATACTTAACATCAGGATTCCATGAGGAGTACAAATATTGGACGTTTCATGGGGAAGGATGTCTTGAAGAAATGGAACTGATGGCGGATATCGGTACTTCCGCTTCGAGAATAGATGATACGAGAATAGATGATACACATACGATGCTCGCGGATATGTTAACAGTTCCTAATATAGATCAATCTGATTATGCCGAGGATGCTGACGAGTCAGGAAATGCTGGAGGCGTGACTGATCATGAGGAGATGGCGCAGATAATGAAATTAATAGACGACAATGAAAATGATCTGTACGAGGGTTGCACCGAGTTCACCAGGTTATCATTTATGCTGCGTCTTTTGCGTATAAAGTCTCTTAGTGGAATGGCAGATAAATATTTTAATATGTTGCTTGTGTTGCTGAGAAAAGTCATTCCAAATGGAAAAGAGAGCATACCAGAAAATTATGATAACGCAAAGAAGATTGTTTCCGTTATAGGACTTGATTACAATAAAATCGTCGCATGCCCTAATGATTGCATCCTCTACTATAAAGATAAAAAAGATCTTCAGGAGTGTCCAATTTGAGGAGTATCACGGTGGGTACAACGCAAAAATTATTCAACACATGGGACAGCAAGGTCTATGTTTAAGCAAAAGAAGATTCCAGCAAAGGTCCTGCGTCATTTTCCCTTAATACCAAGGCTAAAACGGTTGTATATGAATAAAGACACTGGTAAGCAAATGAGGTGGCACATGGAGGAACGTATTGATGATGGTAAAATCAGACATCCGGCCGATGCAGAGGCATGGAAGCATGTGGATAGAACTTTTCATTCGTTTGCAAATGAGTGCAGGAATGTTAGACTAGGTTTGTCTAGCGATGGATTCAATCCATTTGGGATAATGAGTTCTGGTTGGTCTACATGGCCTGTTGTATTAACACCTTATAACTTACCGCCTTGGCTTTGCATGAAACAACCGTATATGATACTTTCATTATTAATACCGGGCAAGCATGCACCAGGCAATGACATAAATGTGTTTTTAGTACCGCTAATTGATGAGTTAAAACAACTCTGGACTGAAGGGGTTATGACATATGATACTCATGCAAAGCAGTCTTTCAGACTACGTGCTATTTTACTATGGACAATTAATGATTTTCCATCCTATGCGAATCTTTCAGGTTGGTCTACAAAGGGAACATATGCATGTCCAGTGTGTGGTCCAGAATTCAAAGGTCTTTATCTGCAACACAGTCGAAAGTTTTGTTATTGGTTTAATAGAAGGTGGTTGAACATAAAGCACAGGTACAGAACAAAAAAATGGAGCAAGTTTTTTGATGGTGCTGTTGAGAAGAAAGATGCTCCGCGTCCATTAGGTGGAGATCAGATTGTACATTTGCTTGAGAGGTTCCCTGCTGTCAGGTTTGGAAAGAAGCGCTATTCGAAAGAAGATTTACTTGGAGTAAGGAACTTGCGCATTAACAAAAGGATACAAAAACAAAAAAGACAAGCACAAACGGTGAGTGATGAGGCTGAAGTCGTAAAATTGCCCTCAGGTTGGACAAAATTTAGTATTTTTTTCAACTCCCCTATTGGAAAGAGTTAAGAATACGTCACAACTTGGACGTTATGCACATTGAAAAAAATATTTGTGATAATCTTTTGTCCACACTGTTGCAAGATGCTAATAAATCAAAGGATGATCTACGAGCTCGTCAAGATCTTACTGCTTTGAACATTAGAGAGGAACTGCAGCCAAAAATTATCAGAAATGATAGATTAGAATTGTCTGCGTCTCGTATTACGATGTCGAAAGTTAAGATGCAAATATTTTGTCAAGTCCTCAAATCAATAAAGTTACCAGAGGGTTACTCCGCAAACATATCGAACAATGTCCAGGTGCAAGAAAGAAAAATATTAGGACTTAAAACTCATGATTATCACGTGCTTCTTCATCAACTGCTACCCGTGGCACTACACAGTACTATGCAGGATAAAAAAATAGTGAAGGTTATTATTGATTTTTGTGGATTTTTCAGAAAACTTTGTTCTAAAGTTATAGACGACCGTGACTTTGAGAAACTTGGAGAAATTATTTCAGAAACAATGTGTGAAATGGAGATGCTCTTTCCTCCATCTTTTTTCACAATAATGGTTCATCTTACACAACATCTCGCGGAGGAGGCTGCAATAGCAGGACCAGTCCAATATCGTTGGATGTATCCAATAGAGAGGTTAGTATTTAGATACTTTTAATCGTTACCTATCAATATTTATATCTATTAAATGTCAATATCTTTACATATATATCTGATTAATTATCATTTTTAGATATTTAGGAACAATGAAGCGCCAATTGCGTAATAGAGCTCGACCAGAAGGTTCAATAGCTGAAAGTTACGTGAGAACCGAGTGTCTCTTATTTGCCTCTCG
This sequence comes from Asparagus kiusianus, assembly GCA_022839385.1. Taxonomy (NCBI): domain Eukaryota; kingdom Viridiplantae; phylum Streptophyta; class Magnoliopsida; order Asparagales; family Asparagaceae; genus Asparagus; species Asparagus kiusianus. The sequence continues at coordinate 695,045 of BQKN01067043.1, read as the reverse complement.
TTATATGAGAGGGGAACAAACTGAAATTCAAGCACCTGTTGATAATAAGGATAACACAGTTCTCTATCCTCGCGGGTTGAACAAAAATTATTCTAACATATTGCTAGATCAAGCGCATGCATACGTAGTAAATAATCTTGAAATCTTCTCAGAGTACCGGAGGTAAAATATCTAAAAAGAGTTTTGAATACCATTTAATCTTTAATATTTATTTTGACAATAATAAATAAATTTATTGCATTAATAGGCAACATCAGGAAAAACTTAAGAGTGAAGTTACCGGTAGTACAGCTGTACATGACATTAGAGAAAGGCATATGAAGGAATTCCCTGCTTGGTTGAAGAATGAAGTAAGTATTATTAAATTTAGCAATATTTGTATGTTTTTTGATAGAAAAACTGAAATTATTGATTTAATAGTTTTCTTATTTTTTATATTTAGATCCAGGAACAACTTGTCCTTAATAATCAAATATCAGAAGAAGTGAAGGTTCACGCGAAGCGGCCTTACTATGCTGTATGTCAATATGGTGGGTATCGTGTTAACAGTTATAAATTTCATACAATGGAGGTTGATGATACGAAGGTCACCCAGAATAGTGGTGCCATGGCTACCTTCTCACAGGAATGTTTCTCAAACAGAAGAGATCAGAATCCAGTTGAAAATAATATGACATATTATGGAAGGTTGGAAGATGTGGTGGAGATATTCTACGGCTATGGTGGTCCAAATGAACATAAATACATGATGTTCATGATTCGTTGGTGTTTTACAAAGACTCAAAAGGATCCCTTTGGATTTACAATTGTCAATCTCGATAAAGAAATTGATAGTGATAAAAAATTCATGTTTGCATCTCAGGTGGGACAATGTTTCTATGTGAAAGATCCTGTAGTTAAAGACGAGTGGGTTGTCCTGTACAAGGATTCTAGGGCTTATATTCAACCTTCTACTAATGAAGATGATGGCGAGAGCTATATAAACAACTTCAATGAGCCAAATGCAGCGATCGATGAATTCTCGTACCCTCAAAACGTAGTGTTTGAAACGGATGCTCCAACAACTCGGACAGACATTCCAAATATTATCACAGACATTAATAGGAGCTAAACAGCTATTATTTGTAATCGGGTCTTCATGTAACTTTTTTTAGTTTGCAAATTATATAATAAAAACTTGATTACCTTTTGGACGATATAAATATGTAATATCTTATTTTGTATATTCAGCTTGCAGATGCCTACAAACTTGATGTGAAATGAAAAATTTAATAACGCAATAATACATATTGTTTTTATTTTTGCCAAGCAAAATTGCATCTATATTATATTAATTTGTATGTTTATTCAACTTGCAGATGTCTAAATATATTAACAGGAGGTTATTCGAAGCTAACCCCAGCCAAGACCAATCCACTGAGGAAGAGCCTCCGAGTTCAGGAGAGATGTCAGGTATAACTTGGTTTAACTTACGTATTTTTATTCATGATATATGCACAATGATAATTTATTTCTTTTATTTTTATAGGTGAGGGTGAGGAAGAGCCGGCTCACATACCATTATATGCAGATCCTCCAGTTATACTTCGAGCATACATTCCTGGGATTGAGCGCGGGCCCTTACCAGCATGTGCAGAGGGGTACAGACTCAAGCAGACTGAAAAATACATGCTTGCGAAAAAAAGATTGGATGAATGTGCCCCACAGATTGATGAGATTTTATCTGATGCAAAAAATGAAATCAGACAAAGATTTGGTGAGTTTGATCAAAAACTTAATCAATTCCAGAATTTTTCTTCTTCCTTTTTTAGTAAATTCTAAGAGCTTAAATAAAAGTGTTGATTAAATAAAAGTGTTGATATATCTATTATTTCTTTTTTGTAGGTGAAAAACTTTACCATAAGAAAGGACGCTAAGGAAGTGACTTTAAAAAAAAGTTACCACCGGATGGTTTCCGAGCAATTGTGAGATGGGGACATAATGGGATTCCAACCGGACAATGGGCTAATAACTTCAGCTCATACCTTGGATGTTTGATACGGAGGAGTGATAATGTGAATCCTTATTACGAGGCTTGGGAGCAGCCATTTCATGTCCTGGAGAGTATATATCGAGATTGTTGGGTAAATTCTTATATTTAGCACAATTATTTTTCAATTCTATCAATTGTCCATGCTTAACTATATTTTATTTTTTAGAGATATTTCAACATCGAAGACAATCCCGTAGGGTGGGAATTTTTATTTGGATACCAAGGAAAGTTCAAGCATTCTCTTCGGGAGTGGAGACATGAGATAAAGAAGAAATGCTTTGATTGTTTCATTCACAACTAGGAGAGGATATACAAGCGAGATAAGAGGGTTGAGCCTGAGCACTTAGCTGCACTTATAATATTGTGGGGCCAAGAGGAGCACCAGGTAAATATGTATAGTAGTTAATTATCATCAAGTTATTTATCTGAAACTAGTGATATATTCCATTGTATATTATACCATGCACTAAAATTCTCTTTGTTCATGTTGAAGGAAAAATGTAGGAGAAATAAACTTAATCGATGGAAAAAAGATTACGATCATCATACGGGGACTACTTCATTTGCCCAGATTGAGGATCAATTTTGTAGGACAACGGTATAAAGTCTTTTAATCTTCTATGTATATTCTCTTTGCTTCTTAGAATATTTGATAAATAAAACTAATAAATATATTTTTAAATCTCAGAACGCTCCCTTTATCCCAATACCAGAACTGCACAGGAGAACGATGGTTCAATTTAAGAAGGAGTACGATGAGGATGAGACTAAGAAACAAAAGCTAGAATTGGCCAAGAAAATGCAGGTTAACTAATTATCTTAGCTCTTATTAGCTTGTTATCATGTTGGGAATTTATTGTTTGCACTCTTCTTTTGGTCATCTTATTAGCCGAGTTACTATGACCCATTCGTATGAGGGGCTTGCTTGTTAGGATATAAAAAGCTGTTTATTTTCATTTATGCACTAGAGGATGTAGTAGAAACTGCTATAAGATATTGATTTGTATAAATCTAAGTTTAGATAATGTCAAGCATTTTCTCAAGTTGAAGAGCAAAGTCATGTCCCTTTTGCAAAGTCTTAAAACTGTATGATAGGCCAAAAAAGTAGTAGTCATGTAATCATTATATGTTCTATATAATTATTTATTAGAGATAATAGCTTCAACTCTTGAATGCATGTAGATGTGTATGTATGCATCTATATGAAATCTTTGTTTATTATAAGAATTAAACACACTGACACACATATGCATACATACGCACACATCACACACACACACACACACATATACATGTGTATAAGTATGTAAGTGTGTGTGCATTCTAAAATCATGTATTCATGTGGCAATGTATTCTTAAATTTATTTTTTGGACTTCTAGGAAGCTCTGGAAAACACGTATTCTGAGGTTGTTGCACAGAGCCAAGAGCCCCTGAGTAGAGAGCAGAATTATAATGTGAGCCATCTAGTTTGTGGACTTCCTAAAAAAGGGAGGACCAGGTGGATGGGAGTTGGAGCTCAGAGGGTGTCTACACAATTCCAGCCTCCGCCGATTTCCACACCCTCGACTATGCCATCGGGGCCCTCTTACATGCCGCAGGAGGATTGCACTCAGCAGGCGATGCAGCTTGTTTGCTCTGTGATGAGTATGTTAGATGGTCAGATTCCCGAGGAGATGTGGGAGGATATTCAAGAGGAGCTTATGCGAGTGATCCAGACTACTGCTACTTTTGCGATGGTTTCTAGGCAAATAATGAAATCTTGTAGAAGGCGGGTTCCTACTCGGGTGCAAAGCCAGATTATGAACTTCTTGGCCACTCAAAAGGCATTTACTGGTAGTGGAGAGAGTAGCAGACAGGTATACTTATTATATATGTAAAACATGATTACATATAATATTATGTGATTCTAAATTTAATTATTTTGTTGTTAGATTGGAGATGATACTATTGGGAGCACGAGTTGTGGGGATGGATCCGCCAGTGGCAACGCGGACGATGACATGGATAGGGCGGATGACCTATCTTAGTGAGTTATATCCTAAACTCGTGTTTGTATATTGTGGACATCTTTATAGTTGAGATTATGATACTCGTGTTTGTATATTGTGGACATCTTTATAGTTGAGATTATGATACTCGTGTTTGTATATTGTGGATTTAGAACTTATGATATGTGTGTATTATTTGTTGTGAAAATTATTATTGTGGATTTGGAACTTATCGTGAAAAG
>BQKN01067043.1:638793-660782 GCA_022839385.1 Asparagus kiusianus | reverse complement strand
ATTAGAAATAGATGAATATCATTGTTACAGTTGAATGCGAGAATAAATAGTAATATTTTAGTGAAAATATATTTTTAATACCCTATAGCAACGGTTTTCTGTTGTAAATATACCCTAGCGGTGGTTAGGATGTTGCTGATGTGGATATTTTATTTTTTAAAAAATAAATATGAACTCTTATAGTAACGGTTGTCTTTTGTTGTTAATAGACTATAGCAACGGTTAGGATTTGCTGACGTGGATTTTTTTTATTTTATAAAAATTAATCTAATAGCAACGGTTGTTATATTTGCAACGGGTTTAGAACGTTGCAATAAGCTAATTGCAACGGCCTTAATAGTAATGGATTATTTGTAACGGTTTTAACCGTTGTTAATGTATTAGAAACGGTCCGTACCGTTACTAAAAGGCCTATTAGCAACGGTTGGAACCATTGCTATAAGGCGCTTTTGTAGTAGTGTTTGTTTATAGCATCAAAGACTAGAACATCCTAATACCAAAAATAAAAATTAGAATAATGGATAATTCTAACCATATGATATACGAGTAAGATGTTATTTGTAGTACTTAAATTTTCATTTTATCTCCCGCGAGTATGAGAATCGTTCTACTTTCTATTTGTATATACATGCAGCTATGAGCTTTTGTATGTTTACAAAGTGTTCTATTTTTGTACAGTGGTAAGCAAATTGGTGTTTCATCACTAATCTTGGACTATAGAGTTTTGATTGAATTTTTATATGACTAATGATTTTAAGTTCAACAATCAAAGATGAGTTAGACCCTTGTTAGCTGTTAGCTTGCTTATAGACTAGTGCTATTGCATTAAATGTGATGTTGAATTTTCCAAATGCTATCAATGCAAGCAACGGTTAAAGGATATCAAATCTTTTATAAGTTTGAGATAGAGTCTCTCTTCTGGGTATGCAAGTGTTATAGAACATGTGAATATTTCTAATTTCTCATGCACTAATCTTTTGTCCCCATGATTAGTACACTGTGATATATGATAGTAATTATTACTTATTTTTCGCCTCGAACGTTCATTTTTACTGACACCCTTGTGATTTTTGCACGATTATATCTCTTGATTCTTTAAGTATCTTTGTCCAGAAGGCAAACACTTTAAATTTTCTCTCTATCAATTAAGACGTGAAAAATTAATGCCTCACTGAAAAAGTATTCACTTTTCTGGGCAATTCCTGAAGGATTACTTTGATCTATGGAAACCAATAATCTTCCCTCAAACGCAACTGGCAGACTGAATCAGAACTTTTTGGATTTCAAATACATGACTAAATATGATTCAGCTCTGTACCAAATTGTCACGCCCCGGGTCCAAAACATGATAATTTTGAGCGTGACTCGGCCGGCAATGCAACCAGACGGTTACATTCACGCCTCTGGATCATCCTGTATACAGATATATTACCAAAAGAACTACTACATAGAGCATGTAACTAAAATAGCAAAGGAACTGGATAGATAAAGAAAACTCTGAAAAGACAAATTCTCTTACATGTCCACAACTCTTCAAAGTAGGAAAGAGGAAAATACATCTTAGTCTGGAGTACCACAAGTGATTACAAGAAAGACTCAATAAATGAAACTGAGAGAGAGAAGGTGATCATTGTCGCTGCTCTAAATCCTTAAAGTACTCTTGGTCCTGCGAAGAAAGAACAATTCCCAAGTCTGGGGCATGCAAACCCCAGGGGAGTCAGAAAACTCCCAGCAAGCATGTAAAATGAGGAAATTATGCACATGTAAGTATAAGTGGTAGATATAAAGAAAAGATAAATTCTAAATTTCCAGTGATAAAAGAAAATGCTACTCTTATAAATCAAAATAAGATAAATACTCAATTAAAGATGATATAGGAAATTTCTAAACATGTATATCAAACAAGGTCTACCCTAAAGCATACATCTTATACCCTATACTAAAATGAGGTAAGATTTAGAAACCCACAATATGAGAGATGAGTACGTCGAGGGAATAATCCAAACAAGGAAACCCTCGTATATACCATATATCTCAAATCGTAAATCTCTAAATATTTACTCCCAAAATTCTATACACAACAATATCAAATATACAACATCCATACTTCATCCAGGTCCATACCGTGCATGCCAAATCTATCACAAGCATAAAAACACATTATTCTTATTTTTTCTTGTTATTTGAATTAGAGAAGAATATTTTCATGTATATAAATCGGTTCCCGTAAACCGTCCCGGGAACACGGCTTCAAGTCAAGTATTGGCTCTTTGGCCCTTGTATATATATAACTCAGGATATCAAGAATGCGCATATACCCGTTTATATACATGTTATATTCTCCATCCAATTCCCCTTTATAAACCCCATGTTTTCTATTTAATCTAGGTGACTGTGCATGAAATGTTGTGCACTAACCACAGAGTACCGTGGAACGGCTTCCGTAAAACTATGAAAGATAACCGTGGTCCAAAACATGTCTAATCAAGAGGAGTGCATCGTCTAGTCGATGCTATAATAATAATAGCCAAGGAAAATCTCATATCGGGATATCGATATCGAGAGCGTAGCCATGCTATGAAAAACACGCTTATAAATCATATTTTTGGACGGAAGACGTCTTCATGCACAGTCAACCCTATCAAAAATCACTAGGTGATTAAACATAGCATCCAGTGATCCAATAAGCATCAAGAAATCAAACAAATCCTCATTAATTAACTTTAACAAAAAGAAAATAAATAATTAGCATATATAATTGTTTAGTGTTAAAGCAGCCAACTGATTTTTTATTTGGCCATAGAAAAGTGTAAAAATTGATTTTGTTTTATGAGAAAAAGCCTAAACGGGTCTGAAATATGATAACGGGTCTGAAAAAAAATGATAAATATGATAACGGGTCTGAAAAAAATATGATAACGGGTCTGAAATTGGGTTTGAACTGGTTAAACGGGTCTGTACTTTGGTAACGGGTCCAAACATGGTCGGGTTTAAAGAGTTGTAGACCCAACTGGGTCGGGTACAAGTTAAAACGACCCAAAATCAATTAATTTACGAAAACATGATGACTCTAGGATTCAAACTTGAGACCTTTGTCTCATTGTCTAAGGCAACTAACCACTACAACCACTTTATCTTCTATGCTGTATGTGATTCAGAGAAACTAAAGATTGGTTTTCGGTCAAGTTCTACACCAATGAGGAAAACTCTACATCAATGACCGGTTATGTATATTGTCATAAAAATTTTATTTATTTACAGCTCATGCCATCAATTTATTTACAGCTCAAGCCATCAAACTAATTACAACGGATGCCATTCAAATTAAATCATGTATCCTTACATCTTGTTGATAACTTACACATATTAAAATTCATAGAAATATATATATATATAATCAAGTGGGAAAAAAATTGTTTGCATGAAATAAAATGTAATCTAAAAGTAATAATATTTGAGGAAAAGAAATGCTTGCCGATTTGTCAAAGAAAAGACTATGAACCCCAAAAGAAAAATCCAAATTTTTTCTCCTTCCTTCTTTTTCCTTCTCTTATTCCCGTGAGCTCTCTCTCTAAATTTTTTTTCCTTCCGTGAGAAAAATTGTGGAAGGGGGTTTAAAGAGGGAGAAAAAGTAATTAGGGAACAAAGCGAGTGATTTGTGGGAGAGAATAAAAAGAAATTAGGGGACAAAGTGAATGGTTTGGGGAGATAATTATGGAGAGAGATTTTAGGAAGATATTTGGTTTAATGGGGAGATATTTTCAAAAAATATCTTTCCCTCAATCTCTCACGTAAAAGAAAAAAAAACAAAGATGGAGTTGCATACATGAGCTTTCTAGAATGGGCCTCTGAGAATTTTTTTTTCTTTAAAACTAACTAGGCCTTTGAATAAGGCTTGCTAAAAAAATGATTGTGGGCCTTCCTTATAAAACTTTGCATACCTAACCAAAATTTACTAACTTGCATAAAAAATTTGATTATTACACAAATTATCTAGCAGCTAAAACTCTGTAAGCAGAACATTACAGACAGTGATAAAATTGATCAAAAAATTCTTTTCCCTATTCTACGCAAATAATATTGTACTCCAGCAGCAGTACATGAACAAGAATTGTACTTAGCATTCTGAATTGATATCTACATTAGTAGTCGCAGAGAAGCACAACCAATTGATGATTAGAAATCACAATGTCAGACTAGTTAGCTTACGAGTTGTGTTTGTAGCACATGCTACAATTCAGAAAATTACTTATACGCGTGGACAAGGGGAAGGCTATGAACATAATAGGAGATCTTATCCTGTAGCCATTTTTGGATTTTAAACCCTCGACTAAATACAATTCAACAAATAACCTTGTACTCTTACAATAGTACAACTAAAAACATTATGAACTAATCCTTGCATTAGTAGTTGTTAAAAACACAACCAACTTTTATGAGAAACCATAATGCAAGTTTAATTGGTTCAGTCGTAGTGCGTGAAGCACATGTCATAATTCAAATTAATATTCATAAGCTTGGACAAGGGGGGGGGGTAGTGGATCTTATTGAGGTGGTCAAGGTAAACTATTTGGTTTTTCTATATTTGGATTATATACATTTGTCAGACAATTTTAATTTATCTTGATTTTGCTTTAACCTCTTGTGAACCTATGTGGTTTTTATTCATATGTGTATATTTTATAATTTGTCTGACCTAAAATACACCATGTTGTGATGAGTTTGAGATTTAGGGACCCAAATTTTTTTAAATTCTAGCATAATTGATTGGGTCATCTTGGGCAAAATATGATTTTATCGGATTTCCTTAAATTAAATGGGGCATTCAAACCAAATCCGACCAGCTGCATATCACAATTTTCCCCCTTTATCTAATACGTGATGAAGAAGCGAAACATTTTCCATCTGCGTATTCTTTATTTGCAGTCTATGTTTCTATATCACCACCATAGCGTACCTCTATGGGACCTTGGTGAAGGTACATACATTATTTATGAAACTCCGTTAATAATTTAGTACCTATGGCCCATGTTAGGGGATCAATTTATAATTTGGTACGCTGACTGCATTTTTATTGAAGATCAATTCTCGACATTAGGGGGAGATTAGTGCCCAAAATACAAAATAATGTCAAGAAATTTCATTGGTGAAAAAGATCTTCAATATTTATATCCACGTACTAGTCAAACTGAATCAGAAGTTCACATGATAATCTGCTAAGAAAAGAGTGACTAAGCCCCATATTCATGTTAAGTATATCATTGATGATTTGGTATGCCAGAAGCATATTGTGCCAGAAGCATATAAAACATGTTAGTGTAAAAGATAAAAGTCTGCGGCAAACTAAATTATATATAGAAAGACAGTCACTCCCATAACCTCCGGAAGAGGTTCATCCTGAAGATAGAATCTCCAGAAAAGTTGCACGTGCTTGATAATCACAATACTAGAGATGCGGAACGACCAAATCCAATTGTTAAAGGAAATGACGAGGATTTAGTTGACATAAAATAAGAATTAAAGTGGCCACGAATTTGTGAAAAAGAAGAAATATATAATCAAAATATAAAAGTTGTCGACAACATAGTTGCCTCTATAATTGCTCTTACTATCTCCGAAAATAATCTGGATCTAGAACCTAAGTCGGTAGTAGAGTGCTTGAAGCACTCGGACTAGGTGACATGGAAAAGTGGCAATTGAGGCTGAGCTGAACTCGCTAAACTATTTTGAACCTGTAGTCCATATATCCCTGCAGGATATATATGAGTCTTCGTAAGAAAAATAAATGAAATTGTAAGGTGGTGAGATATAAAGCGAGATTCATAGCTCAATGGGTTCATGCAGAGACCCGACATCGATTTAGATGTAAAATATTCTCCTATTAGTGATTGTATTATGTTCCGCAAGTTAATACCTATGGCAGAAACTATGAATTTATATATGCAGTATATGTACGTCATGACCACATTTTTATATGAGTCATTAGACGATAATATTTTTATATGAAAGTCCCTGATGGACTTAAAATTCCTGAATTGATAGAAAACGAGAATCACAACATGTATAGCATTAAATTATAAAGGTCGTTATACGACTTGAAACAGTCGGGTGGAATGTGATATAACCGACTGTGTAAGTTCCTCTTGAAGAGGAGATATGCAAATAATGATGTCTGCCCTTGTGTGTTTATAAAGAAATTTGAAAATGGCTTCTGTATTATATCAGTCTATATTGATGATATAAATGTTATTGGAACGCACAAGGAGCTTACAAAAGCTAGCTCATGTCTAAAGACGGAGTTTGAAATGAAAGACTTGGGAAAAACCAAGTTTTGTCTTGGCCTACAGATCGAGCATTTTCCCAGAAGAAATTTTTCTACACCAGTCAACCTATGTGAAAAAGGTTTTGAAAGATTTTATATGGATAAATCTCATCCACTTAGCACACCAATGGTCGTCCGGTCCCTCGAAATGGATAAAAACCCATTTAGACCCAAAGAAGATAATGAAGAAATGTTAGGGCTAGAAGTTCCCTATCTGAGCACCATTGGAGCACTTCTTTATCTCGCAAATTGCACCAGACCTGATATTGCATTTGCGGTGAACTTGCTAGCAAGGTATAGTGCTTATCCTACAAGAAGGCAATGGAATGGCGTTAAACATTTCCTTCGCTATCTTCAAGGTACAAAAGATCTTGGACTATTCTATAAAAGAAACCAAGATATGACATTGGTGGGCTATTAGAACGCTGGCTACATATCTGATCCCCATAACGCCAGGTCCCAGACTGGTTATGTTTTTCTCTATGGTGGTACTGTCGTTTTTTAGAGGTCTGTTAAGCAGACCATGGTGACTACTTCTTCTAACCACTCAGAGATTATCGCTTTATATAAGGCCTCATGAGAATGTGTATGATTAAGATCATTGATACGACATATTTGTGACTCGTGTGGTCTAGCGAAAAATGATATTACCCCCACTGTCCTTTATGAGGATAATACAGCTTGTGTTGCACAAATGAGCAGTGGATATGTAAAAGGAACCATGACAAAACATATTGCGCCAAAATTTTTTTATCCACATGAGCTCCAAAAGAATGGTGAAATCACCATCGAAAAAGTTCGCTCAAGTGATAATATTGTAGATTTGATCACTAAATCTCTGCCTACATCAACTTATGAGAAATATGTTCATAATATGCATAGACTTGGAATACTATCTTCTTCAGGTGGAGTAAATTCTTAAAGAACAATCCTGAAGATTGGGCCCTGAAGGTCTATTATCATATTTTGTCCCTTTTCACTAAGTTTTGTCCCACTGGGTTTTTCTTAGCATAGACTCAGAAGATTGTCATCATCAGGGGGAGTGAATTTTCAATGCAATCTAGAAGATTTCGCCTTGAAGGACTATAGTTGTACTTTTTTTCCCTTTGCTAAGTTTTGTCCCACAGGGTTTTCTTAGCTAAAGGTTTTTAATGAGGCAACTAATGCAACACAAGTTTGGATCCCGAAGATCTATAGTTGTACTCTTTTTTTCCTTTGCTAAGTTTTTGTCCTACATGGTTTTTCTTAGCGAAAGATTTTTAACGAGACAACTGATGTAACAGAAATAATGTATGTATGTCATGTACTCTTTTCCTCGACTAGTTTTTTTTTCCCACTGTGTTTTTTTTTCTAGCGAGGTTTTTAACGAGGCATTAACATTTCGAAGTAATGTCCAAGGGGGAGTGTTGAAATCTAAAAGACATTTTGTTGATATCTAAAAGATATTTTGTTGATATCTAAAAGACAAAATGTATGTGGACATTACTTTGTATGTGGACTATTAACTTCATGTCTTTTTGTCTTCCATCATGTATCTATAAATTGTACAATGTATGAAAATAGAAGTGATGAATAAAATTATAATTTCTCTTCTTCTCTTGTCTCTTGTTTTATTTCTTTTGTATATTACAACAGGAACATCACTTGACAACAAAAATCTCAATTTTCTGTTCTAGGTCAGATCGAGGGGAAAAAAAACTCTTGTCTAATCGATAAATCAATAAGTTGAAGCTCATTTCAAGTAGAGACTTTACTGAGAAAAATTACAATCAGGAATAGAAAGCCCTAAAAATCTTTTCCCTACCATCTCAAAAAAAACTGCAACAAAGAAAATTCACATTAAAACAGAAATCAAAGAAAATTATATAAGAGAAATTTTAACAAATATATAGCGTGCGTCACCAAGCAATCCTTAAAATTTCAAGCAATCCAACGATAATCAAGGCTTCAACAATCTGATAAATTAATTATTTCAAAAACTAGCTACAATAATTCTCGCAAGAGAGAAATTTGATAAACTCTCACCTTTAGGAAGCAAATGGGCGAGGGAATGCATGCATGAGTGCAATGAGCCAGTGTGAGGGACTCGATGATGAAGGCAGTGGAGCTGGTAGAGAGGGCAGAGGAGGAGAGGATTCAGGAGAGGGATGGGGAGAAGAAGAGGTCGCCGGTTTATGAGGGAGAAGAGAGAATAGGCAAAAGAGAGAAATTTTGTGATAAATATGTCAAATCACAACATATCTTTTTCCCACTATAGTAATCCCGATTTTAACCGCTGTAGTAACTTTTTTGAATTGCTACAGTATTCCCGTGTGTTACAGTATTTTTTTCAAAAATATCCACATCGTCCAGTTTTCGTGTTTGCTACAGTAACAATGCTACTGTAGCATGAATAGTGAATCTTGGGTTCTTCCATTTGTTTAGAGGAGTAGATTATAGCTTCTGTAAATAAACCCGTAAAAGTGATATATTATTTAAGCAATATTCTAGGGATTTTCAATTCTAACCATTTTATATTTTTTTATTAGGATATGATATTTTTTAAAACTAAAATTTATTTGAAATTCAAATTCAAATCAATAAAAAAGGGAAAATTGCCTCTAACCCCCAATTTCATTACAAGCGTTCCACCTCCTCCCAAGACTTTTTCAACGCTCTCAAAACCCCTAAAAATAAACACATAATTCCTTGAGCCCCCAAAACACAAAACCCAAGAGTTTTAAACATGTGAAGACCATAATATCATTTCTCTCTTTCTCTTTTTTAATCTATGATGATTTGAAAGGGTTTCCTCCATCCATTTCCCTGATGGCGGCTGCCAACGATTCGAAGAAGACGATCGTCCTCCGGAGCTCTAACGACGAAGAGATCGGTGAGCGCTGGAGCCCCGATGGTGACATGGCCGCTGTTCCACGAACAGTTTATCAACGCGGAGATCGTCGTGGAGGTGATGGGGATAGGGGTGAGGATGTGGGAGGGGTTCAGGAAGGGCGACAGTGGGAAGGGGACGATGGTGGCGACGGTGGAGGAGATCGTCGGGGTTTTGAAGAGAGTGATGGGAGGTGGGGAGGAGTACGAGGAAATAAGGATTACTTCCTTCAACTTCTGTTTCTTTTTTCTCTTTCTGTTGTTGATTGGGATCGATGAAATGAGTGGAGATGATTTGATTTTGGCGCTTGAACAAGCGACAAACGTCATCAACGAACACACCTCGACTCCCCATTTTACTACAAAAGTATTGCCGCCATTAATGGATGATCGAGAGTTTTGCTCCACGGTCGCCAACAATGTAGAGGAAAAGGAGGGGGTTTTTACAAAACTTGGTCAACTGTGCGTTGCAGTAGCACGACGCGTTCGGTTTTTTTTAATGGACATTATTTGCTTGTGTAGTTGAATTACTTGTCTGAGTTCTTTACGCCTCCATGTGCATACTAATTTTTCTCATGACACGTAGTTACGGGTTGATTATTAAGATTACGGGTTGGTTGTAGATGTTACAAGTTGGTTGTGAAGGTTATGGGTTGATTGTTAAGTTTAAGCGTTGGTTGTGAAGGTTACGCGTTGTTTGTTAAGGTTACAGATTGGTTATGGAGGTTACGCATTGGTTGTTAAGGTTACGGGTTGGTTGTTAATGTTACATGTTTGTTGTTAAGGATTAGCGTTGGTTGTGAAATTAACCTTGACAATCAACCCGTAACCTTAACAACCAATGCGTAACGTCCACAACCAATTTGTAACTTTCACAATGAATATTCTAAAAATGTTTTTAGAATTCAAAGATCCCAAGAGCCCCAAGGCCCAATGCCCAATTAAATACCTTTAAATATATATTGTGGTTGTAGGGGTTTAAACTCCTAACCTTATGTCCAACCTCCCAAACTTTACCACTAGGCCAAGCGGCCCAAAGTATTCATGTCACTCAAAATATATATACATATATATCTCAATGAATAAACATGTAATCCTTTAGATAAAGAATATGAATGTGAATGTAATTCAAAATTAGTCAGTCATCTTTTTCATTCACATTCATATTCACATTAGTATACACTGTAATGGTTCATAATTATCAACTGTAGCATAAGAGAAATTATGTTATATAAGTAGCAATGACTTATGTATTCAATTGAGTACGGAAAACATCAACACTTATCCTTAACAACCAACCCGTAACCTTAACAACCAATCTGCAACCTTCACAACCAATACGTAACCTTAACAATCATATCGTAACCTTAACAACCAACCCGTAACCTTCACAACCAACGTGTAATATTAACAACCAATCTGCAACCTTGACAACCAACGTATAACCTTAACAACCAACCCGTAACCTTAACAACCAACCATAACATTCACAACCAACGTGTAACCTTAACAACCAACATGTATCCTTCACAACCAACCCGTAACACCTTCAAAACCAATAGTATCCTTCACAACCAACCCATTCCTCCAATATAAATAACCCCCTTTCCTCCTCAAACCCATTCTTCTCTCCTTCACCCCCATCAATGGCTGTTGATCTGATGAACTTTTCAAAAATGAATGATCATATCGCGATCAAGGAAGCAGCCATCACCAGCCTCCAGAGCATGGAAGCCCTCATCCTCACCCTCAGCCATCAATCTTCGTCATCTTCTTCCTTTGACTGTTCGGCCATCGCCGACAACACAATCTCCAAGTTCAAGAAGTTCATCAATGCCCACGATCGAACGGGCCACACCCGGTTCAGGCGTGGCCCGGTCCAGCCTCCGACCAAATCCTCGTCTCCACCACGCTCTCCGGTGACAGTAGCTTGGCCAGCTCTGATTTCTCCTCTAGCGGTGAGTTTCCCGACTCGAGGGCTCACCCTTGACGTCACTAACTCGAACCCGCTACCCGCCGGTAAGATCACTGGAAAGGATAGTTTACTGATGATTCTTTCAGCATCTCACCACCGATCTCCGGTAAGTCCTCATTTCTGTCATTGATCACTGCGGATGGAAGTGTTTCCAACGGGAAAGGATTGTCTCTGTTCCACCGGTGAGGTATTTGCTACACTGTGTTGATGTCGTACTCGAACGGGGGATTCCTGAGGAAGGGGAGTTTGAGGAAGAGAAAGGATATTATGGTTTTCACATATTTTAATCACTTGGGTTTTGTGTTTTGGGGGCTCAGGGAATTATCGTTTTACTTTTGGGGGTTTTGGGAGCGTTGAAAAAGTCTTGGGAGGGGGTGGAACACATGTAATGAAATTGGGGGCTAGAAGCAATTTGCCCTAAAAAATATCTGATTTTTGTCACTGAAAATAAGTCACGATTAGATTTAGTAACAAATAAAGATATATAATTGTGCATGATAATCTCCCATAACTAATTTTTTAATGATAGAGATTGATTAACGACTAGGATAAAATAAGATTACGAATCCACGACTAAAATCCTTGTTCATGTGTCAAAAAAAATTGTGAAGCAAGAAGTTGACGTGTCGTGACGTAGTGAGTTTAAACTTTATGCCTTGTTTGATACGCAGGAATGAGTGAGAATGGAATGCAATTCCAACTCTTTATTTATTCATACCAAACACGATGTATTTTTAGACGCTAGAATTACTATTCTTACTTCTTATCAATTCCCACTTTATGTGGGAATTATCATTCCAAACCATTTGACAAGGAATTGATATTCCCACTTAAGTGGGAATAAAAATAATTTAATAATTTTTGATTATACCCTCCTTTAAAGATATGAATAGATAAAAATTCCCATATAAAAAATTATTTCTATAGAAATAATATCATTAGTTGCTCGTACAAATATATAAATAGATGTAAAATGTTAATTAAAATACTATTCTTTGTTTGCCTTTGCCCAAGTTCTAAAGTATCTGCAGTAGAAAAAAATCTCGTCTTCGCCTCAACGCGACTCAGTTAGGTGAGCATTATTTCTTTTTAAACTATATATGTGTGGCTAATCTTTACCTAATCTTTACAGTAATTTTTTATCTTTTGGTGACTCGGTTGCGTAATCTATTGGCAATTAGGTTAGCAAATATTTTATCTTTGGATGTATGATTTGAAGTTCCAATGAAGCAAATATTTTATCTTTGGATGTACGATTTGAAGTTCCAATAAAGCAAATATTTTATCTTTGGATGTTTTCTATTTCTAATCAATTTTTTAAAGTTAAAGGTGTATTTGAAATTTCTTAGAAATTTTATATACAGACTAAAAGTTAACATGTTTTTCTAATCCTTCAAATTTTAGTATTTTCTTCCGATCTCTCTCTTCATGCATGCACATGGAATTCATCCATAAATCATGTAGCATGCATATGGAATCCAATCAATTGTATACGTTTGTGCACAGTGATGCTAGTAGCATTAGATGCTAGGACAAGTAGTAGACATGTATCATTAGAAGTTAGAAATGTTGAATTATAATTATTTATAATAAAAAGTAGTTTCTATAAAAATTAGTTTTCAATGAGTAAGTCAAAAGTCTGAAACTGTTGCTAAGGCGGTGTACCAAAATATAAGTATCATCTGAAAAATTATTTCTATAAGAAAAATATTATTTCTATAAAACCTATTTTTCTAAAAAATAAATTGTTTATTCATTTCTAAAATATTTCTATGTTTTTAAAGTTATGTGTTTTTTTAAGGACATTATTAGAAAACTAAATGATACCAAACATGGGAATGAGAATAAGATTGTCATTCTCTTTTCATTCTCTAAACGCGCCCAAATATGAGAATGAGAACGCGCATTCTATTTCCACAACTATTCCATTCCATTCTTACATTCTTTCCGTTCTCACTTGACTTCATTCTCGCGTACCAAAAGAGGCATTAGAGTATACACTTCATCATGCATTAAATTTAGCCAACAGCTTCGGTGCTCCATGGCATCTTCTGTAAATAGAAAAGCCTAAAATCTAGCTCTCTAATCCACAATTTAAAGGATTATGCGGTTAATAGGCCTTCCACACCTACATTTGTAAATAGGTTGAACTTAGAGGGTAGTTTTGGAGTTGAAAACATCATAGAAAAGGATAAAACTAATATTTGAGAAGGGTTAGTTTTCTTCAACTAATTAATTTCTCACTTGATCTTTAACAAAATCTAATTTGGCCGTAGTCTATCATATTAGATTTATCTCTTCTATTTTTCCTTCCATATTTATGACAAAAAACTGGTATTATAATGCAAAGTTATGTTTAAAATAGATATTATTGTTCTTGTTTTTAGTCATATTGTATAAAATTATTCATAGCATGCATATGTTAATTCCTTTCTTATCATTATAAAGAGGAATAAAATTAACCATCGATTATAAATTAAATTACACTTTTATTTATATTTTCACTGAAAAGATTTAGAACTAAGTCAGAGGATCTTTCTATATACTAACATTAACAATTTGATACCCCATTTACGAGAAAATATTCATTTAGAAATAAGTGTAATAAATTGTATTGATTTATATTCTTTTGTACATTAAAAAATTAAAATCTGAAAATTACACTATTATATGTTTGTTTAAACATGTATATAAGCTCCAAATTAGGCTAAACTAAATTATCAATTTTAACTAAATCTAAAAAGTATACCATGTGCATTGCACGTGTGCAATTCACCTAGTAAACGTGAAACAAGGGAGGTTGGTGAAGTGGTTATGGACAGAGAAATAATAGGATAAGAATTAAAAAGAAAATGACAAATGCACCCTTGTTATTTTCTACCCGAAATTTTAATTTTTCATCCATTTAAAAATTATAAAAAAATTTATTTTCGGAGCACCAAAGCATAACTCTTAAATTTATTCCTCCCTTGAATCTTTTACGCAATTAAAACTCATTAATTTTTAGCAACAAACTCAAAAAATTACATACTCTCTCACTGCTGCCCGCCAATCATTTCAAAAGGCTTCTCTCCCACATAATTCCCGGGAGGATAATAATTACAAGCTATAATCACCCCTCCATCATAACACTCCGCCCTCCCACACCCGACCTTCACCGTATTATTCCACACTATCTGCGTGAAATGCCCGCACATCTTGTTCGACTCGCACGCGTTACTCACCGGATCATAGTACAAGTGCTCATCGGCCCAATACTTGACGGCGTCGGCCGCCAACCACTCAGATCCCGCTCCCCAAAACATATTTTCCCCGTACTCTTTGTTGCCGGAGTGCGTCAACGCGCAGTCTCCTCGCCTCTGCTCGGACCAGCGACGAGCGTGGCGGGCGAGCTTCCTGTCCCATGAGAGCGGTCGCTCGCCGATGGTCGAGCGGATCGCATTGTGCGCGTTCACGAACTCGGGGGCGGTTCGGTGGTGGTTGGCGTGCTTGATGTTGTTGGTGGCTTTGACGGACGCGTCAGCGATGGGGTCGGTGTCAGGGGAGAACGACCCGGTGATGCTTGAGATGGGGTCGGTGGATTGAGGGAGAATGCTGTCGTTTTGAGAGAGGAGGATGGGGAGGGGGAGGAGGAGGAGGAGGAGGAAGAGGAGGTGGGGCAGTTTGAGGATTGGACTGACTGACATTGTATTTTATGGAAGAGGAGAGAGGAGGGGAGATTGACGAGGATGGGTGTTTTGAATTGCGTTGGAGAATTAGGGAAGACAATTTTGATGCGGGACTATATTTGGGAAGAATACGTGAGGATTGGATTTTGTTACGGAGGGAATGGAGGTTGACGGTTTTGTGACGAGGCTTCTAGTTTAGGAGGGAGATATGTTGGATTTTTTTTTACCAGGGTTAATTGTGGTTAGACCGCTTACTGTGGCCATTGCCCGGTGTGATTTTCTTCACTCTTTTACATTCAGAGAGTTTTTAAATTAACAAATAATAGAGCTCGTGAGGGTAAATGATCGAGTCGAAAAGAATTCACCCACAAACAATTGAACTACAAGGGGTCATCCGTAATTGGAAATAGTGTAGGGGGTCAATAATGTGTAATTAACCCTGGTATAAATCAAAGGTTAAATTTGTTTCAAGCGACAACCATCTAACTTTCTAAAACAACGAACAAGCCAGCAATCATTAAACTGCCTTGTATGCATCTCTCTTCTTTTTTATTCAAGTATCTTGAAGTGCCATAAATTACAATGACATCAACATCATCATTTTAAAATTCTGAAAATTCTTAATGCATATATATATATATATATATATATATATATATATATATATATAGAGAGAGAGAGAGAGAGAGAGAGAGAGAGAGAGAGAGAGGGGTATGTATAGGTAAAAATAATACCAAAGTGGCAAGTATTTTTCACCTTAAGATGATCGATCTTTCTACAACCGCATCTTTAATAAGCTTGAGAGATTCAGCAAGGTCTTGTAGGAGTTGGTGAGGATCAGGAACAGTCAGTTCATCAACCGCGAGAACCATCTCCATCTTGTTCATGTAACTTTGGAAGTGAAGTGTAATGGCCTGCCAGTATCGACATAAAATGCTCAATTATACATATATGTTATTTTTCGAATCATCTGAAATATGTACGTATAATCTGATACCATATGGGAACGTACTTGTGGGTGTCCGTAGACGCTAGCAGCAAGATACACGAGTGGGTGGCCACAAAACCCTATTTCGTCAACGGGTCCCGCGATGTTGGACAGTAAAACCGTTGTGTGACGGAAAGCTCTGTAACAAAGTGCTGCTGCTGCCTGTAATTTCCATCAGAAGAACACGTACATCGCTACGGAAAATTTTATAGAACATAACACTTGAATAAAATGAAAGTATTATAGATATTTAGTCATGTATGTGTTTTTTGGCAACAGGTTAAGTGAGGGGTTATGAAGGAACATCCCCAAGTTGACCTACTTGTAAAACATGAAAACTTGTACCTCGAATAAAGTTGCTTGTTTTAATTTGTCAACTACGATGATCCTTTTTAGACAGGGGACCAAGCCTACTAACACTTAAAAAATTAACCTCTGATTAAAATTGAGGATTTACTCTTTTGACGGGTTATTCTTCAAAGGGGCTAAGAAATAATCTTCATCATATCATACTCCCTTTAAAAGTACGAGTTTAGGAAAATCTTTCTATGACAAATATTACCCTTAGGTTTTTTTGAATATTACATTGTTATCCTAATATGTTCTAATTATCTTATCTTCTTTGAATTGGTAACCAAATGATTAATTCTATTCATAATAAGGCTTAACATGTTATTGGATAAAATAGATACGTTTATAATTCAAATCCTTTACTTATTTTAGTTCATAGAAAAATATAAAATACATATGCTAGCCAGCACCTAAAAAATTTTAGATTTTGTAAAAAGTATTCTCCAAGTTTTTAAATTACAAAAACACCCATACAAATTCAAAATTTTATTAAAGCATCTTGAAAATTATAAATTTTACTTTTATTAATTAAGTGAGAAATCTAAAAAATATATGCTAACTAGAAACTGAAAGTTTTTTACTTTGGAAAAAATATATTGTAAGTTTAAAAATAACAAAAACACTCCTAAAAAATTATAATTTATAAAAAAACACCTTAAAAATGTCAAACTTATAAACATACTAAAAACCTACAAATAATATAAACGGCCCACAAAAATTTATGGAATTTACAATATACACTCTGAACTTTTTACAAATTATAAAATAATACCCTCAAATTTATAAAATTTACAAAAATCCTAATAATTTCTGACCTAACAGTACATTAAAAATATAAGAATTATAAATATCCCCTACATATTTTATAATTTATAGAAAACACCCTTAAAGTTTTAAAAAATACAATCAATCCTTTAAAATTAAAAAATTACCAAAAACACCCGATAAATTTTAAATTCATTAGTAAATTAAAAGCATAAGAAGTATTAATAGTCTATAAACAATTTACAATATGTAGAAAAAACTGATAAGTTTAAAAAACTTACAAAAAGTCCTTAAAATTCATAATTTATAAAAAAAACTTCATAATAATTTTTAACCTGTAGACACTAAAATGAATATGCAAAATTACTAACAACAACTTTGTATGGAGTTCCTATCAAGAAAATTAGATATGCTTAAAGAGGACAGATCTTTTAAATTCCATCCTAGATGTGGTGAGCTAAAAATCACTCATCTAATATTTGCGGATGATCTCCTCCTCTTTTCAAAGGGTGACATACATTCTGTTAAGCTCCTTTTCAACTGCTTCAAAAGAGTTTAGTGAGGTATCAGGTCTGGTAGCAAATCCAGAAAAATGTATGATCTTTTACAGTGGTGTTGATGAATATGCCAAAGGCATGATTAGGAATCTCCTGAATTTCACAGAGGGTGCTTTGCCCATCAATTACCTGGGGGTTCCTTTGATATCCAAACGATTATCATATGCTGATTGTTCACCTCTTTTAAACAAAATATCAGATCAATTACAAGCATGTCTAAAAAACAGGACTCTGTCTTTTGCTGGCAGATTACAAGTTATTAAGAGTGCTATACTTGGCATCCAAATATACTGGACTTCAAATTATATCTTACCTGTTAGAGTATTGTAGAAGATTGATCAAATGTGCAGGAATTTTCTATGGAGCAAAACAGACCAGAAGCATAAAATTCCACTTGTTTCTTGGGATAAGGCCTGTTTGTGTAAAAGACATGGGGGGCTTGGCATCTATTCTGCAACAATTTGGAATATGGCTACAATGCTGAGATTAATGTGGCATATCCATGTTAATAAAGAGAGTATGTGGATCAAATGGATACACAGTGCATACTTAAGGAATGATGATATATGGCATGTTCAGGCTAAAAACTAGGACTCATGGATGTGGAAGAAAATATTGAAAGTCAGAGATAAATCTGTAAACTTTTGTGGAGGTGTTAACAACTTGTTGCTGCTCATTCAATCTTGCTCAAACAATTCTAGAATCCAGATTTCAGCATTGTACAATGCCCTCTCCCCTAACTCTTCAGCTGTGCCATAGCATAGAACAGTTTGGGAGACTACAAATTTCCTCAATCACTCTTTTATCCGTTGGTTAGCAATCCAAGATAGGTTGCTCACTACTGACAGACTGATTAAGAGGGGTTTAGTGAACACAAACAATTGTTGTCTATGTACTGGATCTGAAAACAGAAATCATCTTTTCTTCGAGTGCTGCTATTCAAGAGAAGTATGGTTAAAAGTTATAGATTGGCTCCAATTCAATTGGCAGTCCTGTGATTGGAATCAGCTTATGATTTGGTACTGTGATAGACTGAAGGGGAATGGATTCAAGCAAAGGATTAAAAGGATGGCTCTAACTACAGCAGTATATAGCATATGGAGAGAGAGGAATTTCAGGATTTTCAAACAGAGAGCAAGGTCAGCTGATCAGCTCTTTAAAGAAATCAAATTCAGCATTTACTCCTTTGTTCTCAATGGCTCGTTTAAGACAGAAGACAGGGAATGGATCATTTCACTATGATAGACATTGAAGAGAAAAATTAGTTTTTGATCCTTAATCTCAGCTGCTGTTAGTTGCTGAGATTTCTATATGGAGTGTTTTGATTGAGTTCCATTTCTTTGAGCTCTTGATGTCAGTTTTGATATCTCATACATATTTTGAGATTCTTGTTGTACATTCATTTCTTACATTTGGTGATGAATAAAATTTTTTATTTACCAAAAAAAATTACTAACAACCCCTTAAAAATTAAAATTTTACAAAAAATATCATACGCATTTTAAAAGTATAGATTTAGGAAAAACTTTTCATGGTAAATATTACACATATTTTTTTTGAAAAGAAAATAACTAATTGAAAATCTATTAAATTTAAAATTTATAAAAATACCCTTAAAGTTTAGTACATTGCAAATTGCCCCTCCAAAGTTTGAAAATTTTCAATGATTTTTTATAATTCCTTGACTTTAATGTAATGTTTAATAGTTTTTTGTATTTGTAAATTATAAATTTTAGGGTGTTTCACACTTTTTAAAATTTTTGAGGGTGTTTATTTTGTAGTTTTCTAAATTTTCATTGTTTTTTCAGTGTAATGCACATATATGTCAATTAATGATGATATTGAAGAATAAGTCATTCTTAAAATTATTAGACCATAGTTAAGTGTGTACATCACTATTCCTAGGTAGTATAGCTTTATATGTAAAAAAGTTCAGACAATATGTAGTGGTTAAAAAGATTTTGACTTTAATGAACTATTTTTTACAAATTATATTTAATATGAACCCACCATATAATTTTGACTGTGGTCATTATAATTTTAATATGTTTGATTGATTGACTATATACGTATATAGACCATACATTACTTTACTTTCTCACATGAGCTAACATTTAATGCTTAATAATTTAAATTATTACTTTTAAATTCAATATAAAGAGGAGCTCTAATAACATTTATTTATTTACCTACAGCATAATACAATCTCAATTCCTATTTTTTGCTGGAGATTTATTCCATAGTTGCGCGTATCAAATTAGTAACTAAAATAATAATTATACCTTAGTTTCTAATCTCTGATTGTAGTTGGTCACTCACTATGAAATTTTTATGAAGATATATACTTTACTTTCTATAGCTATCTGCACTGGCAATGTATATTTTCTAAATTAGTTCTTAATTTGACATATTAAATTACTTTTTCTTTATAGAAATTTCTTCTTTGACTTTTAGACTGTGTAATCACTATATCACCATTCTAGCATAGAAATGACCCCACTCTAAATGGATTCAAGCTAATGTTTGAGTTGCACTGAAATATATATTATTGTTACTATGTGTATATATTTTTTAATAAAATCATGTCAACACTTTTTAAATATAAAAGAATATTCTAACCTCTGGTATCATAAAAATTAAATATAGCCAATTGAATGATTAGCAAAAGAGAACTTACATCAGAAAAGTGTGAATAATAAGATAAAGAGAAAAGGTAATGGCATTGACAACAGTACTACAAATAGCAAACTATAATGTAAAGTTAACCTATTTTGTGGAGCCTAACTACTAGCTATAAGCACCAAGATTTCCATATATATACTTTATAATTTATTAAAAAGGGTTATATAATCTTATATAATAAAATTAATTTAATATTAATTAGTAATATCATTGTAATAATATCATTATTAGAAAAAAAATCTTCATGAATTGATATGCTCTTTACGATATATAAGCTATGTACTCTAAATTCTTGTGTCTTTTATAAAGCCAAAAAGTTTGAATACGAGCATCTAACTGTTGCTCTCACAATAGTAAAATCCACTTAGGAGATATGGATATTCTAGATGAATTATGTATCTTATATAATATAATTGTCCTAGATAAGTGAGTTATAATAGTATTTTTCATTCATATTGTTTGGGGTAAAATTTGATAGGGGGTTTGCATCAAAGAAAAAATATTTTTTTATATTTAGAGCACATGATGAAATATATCATAATCTATCTGTTCTAATTTCGTAAGAAAATAATTCTTCATACTTTTAGTTTTACTTCTATGATACAGAGAATGGGCTATAAAATTGAATGAGAATATTAGATAATATAAATATCAGCGAAACATTAACTAAAAGTTAACATGAATATGAGTCAAACCACAACTAAAAGTTTAATGGATATATTACAAGTAAATTCATATGCAAAATTCTTTTGTGAATTGAATGATTACCCATCTTTTGAAGACTTCAAGATACTAATAAATAGAGATGTTGTACTAAATTAATGTGTTTATAACTCACAAATAATAGATCACGTAGCCACAGTATCGGTTGAAGGAAACAATGATAATATTTTATTTAAGAGTGAGATTATTGAGTTGATGATCAATCCCACAAAAAACTTTGTTTTTTATTTTTACTCTATTTTTATCAATTTAAATAATCATGATATTCAACCACGTGCATTACACGTGCATCTCAATTAGTATTTATAAACAAACTAGTAATATTTCTCCACAAACATAAAACAAGAAACTATTAATCATACTCGATAGGTTAACCAATCTTATATTAGGATATACTTTAAAGCAAAACCAAATGACTTCGAACTCTATATAAGTCGTGACACGTCATCGTTTTTTCCTCCGCATATTTTTTAGACGTGCAACATCCTTATCTAATAACTCACTAAAATCTAAACACACAAAAAATGACATGTGACATTTTATTTTCTTTCTTCCTATATCAAGGTATACTTTAGAGCAAAATCAAATAACTTTAAACTCTCCGCATCATGACAATTCAAATGTTTTCCTTCACAATTTTTTCTGACATGTGGCATTCTCATCTAACTGCTCACTGAAATCTAAGCACATGAGCAAATGATATGTGACATTTTATTTTCTTTCGTTTTTTTATAATTTTTCTAAATTTTATATTTTATAAAAAAATCTAAACATAATTTAGTAAACACATATGCAAAAAGAATATATGGAATATTTTACAATTTAATTGATTTAATATTTTTTTGGTCAATGAAAGAGAATATATTCATTTACCAAATTTTAAAATGAGAGTACATCAAAACTTTGCCAGAAAATAGTCTAGCTGAAGGAATTGCAGAATAAATTCAGGATCAGGCAAAACAGGCGGCGGTCGACCGGTCCGGTCGACCGCATTCGTGCACAGAAGCCACTGTGCGCCTGGATCAGGGCCGGTCGACCGACCTGGTCGACCGAAGGAGTTTCTGCTTTGTGGCGGTCGACCGGCGCGGTC
>BQKN01067043.1:548795-638783 GCA_022839385.1 Asparagus kiusianus | reverse complement strand
TGATTTCTAATAGTGAAAACTCCCCCCTCCTTGCCCCGTGGACGTAGGCATCTCGCCGAACCACGTAAAATTGGTGTTGGATTGTTTGTGCTGTTGATTGTGATTGGTTCTTTATCTTTTTCGGCGATTGTTTTTGGTTTCTCGAGGCACAACACTAGCAACCAAAACTGAAGAAAACACAAACTGTTTACAGTTTTTCTATTCTATCTCTCAAGTGCTCAGGAACTTCTTCATTAAGCATTTTTTGAAGTATTGAAATTTTTACTTCTCTAACTAGCTGATCAGAACTCCGGCTTCTTTGCTGAAAAATCCTCATACACGATAAATTTTAAACTTTTGTATCAAAACTACTTATAATTAATATTGTTCCTTAAATCATGCACGATAAATTTTAAACTTTTATATCAAAACTACTTATAATTAAGCAATAAATCATGCACGATAAATTTTAAACTTTTGTATCAAAACTACTCATATTTTTAAATTTTATTTGATTTAATAGTGCTTCTTAAATGATGCATAATAAATTTTAGATTTTATAATAAAAAATAACCATAATTAAGTTAACGAATATGCAAAAGAATACAAGATACATTTTTAAAATTTATTTGAGTTAATATTGTTCCCTAAATTATACAAAATAAAATTTAGATTTTATAATAAAATTAACCATAATTAAGTAAACGAATATGAAAAATTGAACATGTCATATTTTAAATTTAGTTAATTTAACAATACCATTCCTCAAATCATGCACAACAATTTGTAGATTTTGTAATAAAAAGTAAGAATAATTAGGTAAAGGGAACTGGAGAAGGATATGAAATAGATTTTATTCAAATAGCACAAATGTTTTCGGATTAGCTATAATTTTGGTTAAAAATAATAACTCAAAAGATCACAATATATCCTTTTATATGCAAAAAAGATATTCTAAACAAACTTAGGGTCCAATCAAATAAATATAAATATTCCTCTTTCATAAACCCTAAATCTCTTTCTCTCTTCTTTCTATTCGATCTATACCCACACATAAAAAAAGATGAAAAAAAAAAAGATTCAACTTTCTAATAATCCTAACAAGGCAGAGAAGCTCACGTCACGATAGCATTTCATAGTCTAAAATGGTAAAAATATTGATGATAATTCTCTTAGCATTCTAATAAGATTTTCTTAATTACTTTATTCTAATTTTTTATTTTTTAAGGATTGAGAAGGCGTTTAAATTTTGCTTATGTTTGTTCTTTCAATCCCTTTAAATCACCATGCATTTATTTATATTTCAATTCATGCATTTTAATCTTTTGTTTTTTATATCTTTTCTTTTTGGTTGTTTCTCATTCTTCATTATGTTGTAATGTTCTTATCCGTATTTTTTCATAGTTTTTTGTATTGTAATGTTCTTATTATATTAGTTTTTATAATGTTTTTATTTTATCAATTTTTATAAAGTTTCATGTTTCTGTTTATGGTCGTGGTTATGGTTAGGCCTTAGGGTTTCGGTTGAGTTTGGCTTTTGGTTTTATTTTTTTTATATTTTAATTTTAATTATGATTAATATTTAAATCCACTTATATCACAATGTTTGCATTTTCCATTTAATGAAGGTATTCAATTGTACGATAAATGCCTTCGTTAATTTTAAAAAAAGATACCCAGCTGTATCTAATGTGATTTTTTAATCACGAATAAAAAATTATTTAATTTATGAATTTTATTTTTTAATACTTTATTTTGTGACAAATGAACAAATAACAAAAAAAAACTAGAGTAAGTTGATTGAGGCTATGAAAGATCGTGATAAAAATTATTTCTAATTTCATAATTCTTAATTATATTTGTCATTTTATTTATTTTTAGAATCTTTTCAATACAGATTTCTAAGCAATATTTTGGCTCCATCTTAAGTATTTTATATTTAAATTTTGAGTGTATTAATATTCAAGTAAGTGAGATAAAAGTAACTTTTCGTCTTTTTTTAATTTCACATATTTTTTCCATATTATAGCATTTTTATTCTAATTCTTTGTTACATTGTAGATGAAACAATAATAAAAAAAGTAGAGAAAATGCAATAAGAAAAACCAGTTGCAGTATATCGGATTAGTTAATATATAGGAATGATTACATAAGATTCCAGATAATTGTGGCATCATTCATCAAACAGTTATGGTCCTCTTCTTTTCTCCTTTCTTGCATAACCTGAACAACTTTTTAGGTTTAATTTTAAGGATCAAAGAGATGTGATTTTTAAAATTTTTTATTTATAAAATTATAAGAGTGTATTTCTATCTTTTTTTTTTCATAAATCCTAATTTATTTGATGATTGCATATTTGATAGGTTCTATGTGGATATTTTTGTACTTTACCATTCCAAAGATCGCTTCTTCCTAAGATAATTTCTATTTTATAAAATCATAACATATTAGATGAAAATTTCTTTTGTATTTTGATAAATTAAAAATCTCTCTATTTTACTTTGTTCTAATCCTTAGTTTTGTTCTAGATGAAAATGAGGAAAGATGAGAAGAAGAGGATGTTGTGCTCTGATACCAATTGTCGCGCGCCTATGCGGAAGCGTTTTCGCTCACCAAACAAGTCGTAAGCACGGAAGAAGAATAACCAATCACACACGAGCACAATCCAAAACTGAAATACGACAGATCAATCACAAACACAGAGATATACGTGGTTCGGCAATTTGACTACGTTCACGGGGAGAGGATGGGGAGATTCCACTAAATCAAGGAGAATACAAAGGGTTACAAACTCACAAAAACTCACAAACTAACCATCAACCAAAGCTCTCAACTTGCTCACAATATCTGCCCCTCACAATGATCAAAAGTCTCTCTAATATCTGATTACAACTCCCCTCTTTTTGATTATTCTAATCTCTTCTAAAGCATTCCATATATATAGAAAACCTAAAACCAAAACAGACTAGGAATTCTAAAACCAAAAACAAAACAAATTAGGAATCCTAATAATTAACATACTACCAAAACAAATTAAGAATCATGTTACCAAAATAGATTAAGAATCCTAATAACCTCATATTACCAAAATAGATTAGGAATCCTAATAACATGTTATCAAAACAAATTAGGAACCTGCTATCCAGCAATTCTTCACCTTGGCGAAGTATTCCCAAAACTGAGCCGACACCAACATGAACTCCAATACGTCGTCTCACCAAATTCGGATGCACCAATATGGTTGCCTACGTACCCCCTCTCCCAAGGGATCAAGCCGCCCGTAGTTCATCCAAATGGCCGTCAACAGTCTCAACAATCACGAATGTGCAACAAGATTCTACAATAATCAAACTTGTTACTCGGAATCACCTTAGTGAGCATATCCACCGAATTATCCTTCGTGTGAACATTCATAATCTCCACATCGCTATCTTCAAGAACATCTCGAACGAAATGATAACGAATGTCAATATGCTTCGTCCTCGCATGAAAAACCTGATTCTTCACCAAATAGATAACACTCATACTATCATAATGAATAGTGACGGACCGCTACGATATACCAAGTTCCTCCAAAAGTCCTTGATGCTAAATAGCCTCCTTCACAGCCTCTATTATCACCATATACTATGCCTCCATAGTAGACAAAGCTACCGTAGACTTTAAGGTGTATCTCCAACACACCGACGCACATGTCAAAATCCGAATCAACATAGCCAATGCATAACTATCCACTTGTAGTGTCCTGCTCATAAACCAAACCAACATTGAGCGTACCTCGAGTGTACCTCAAAATCCATTTCACAGTATCCCAATGACCCACTCCTGGATCGTGCATGTATCTCAAAACCATGCTCACCGCCTATGACAAATTTAGCCTCGTACATACCATCGCGTACATCAAGCTCACAACCGCGCTCGCATATGTAGTTTTCGACATCAACTCTATATCTTCAATTGTCTTCGGTGAAAGGTCAGTTGAAAGCTTCAAATGGACTCCCAAAGATATACTACCTGGCTTCGTATCCATGCTGATATGAAATTGCTATAGAACCTTCTTCAAATAAGCCACATGTGTCAAACAAATTATGCCCTTCTTCTTGTCTCTGCCGATCTCTATCCCTAAAATACGCTTTGCCTAACCCAAATCCTTCATCTCAAACTCCTTTGAAAGTTGTGCCTTCAACTCATCTATAACAGATCTGGAAATAGATGCAACCAACATGTCATCAACATAGAGCAACAAATAGATGTACGCACCTCCTTTCAACTTACGAAAATACATGCAATGATCAAACTAGCTACTGTAGGCTGTCTAAAAATCATAATAGATAGCTTATCCCCCATCAAAAACCAATGATGGAAGTTACAATCTGACGACTTCCAGAAAGCTATAATCTGAAGACTTTCACGTAGATCAATGAAGGTTACAATCTGACAACCTTCACAACAACCGATGAAAGCTCCAGTTCAACAGCATTCACAATCAACATCGGGAGTTATAATCTGACGACTCTCATATTCTCAAGGAGCCAAGACGAAGATTACAAGACAATGATCTTTGCAACGCTATGACAAAAGAGATTACTTGGTGATAATCTCTTCAAGGCAAGACGCGGAGGTGCTCCCCGTGTATCAACACCAAAACACGGAGGTCCTCCCCGTGTGTCAACAGTAAAACGCTGGAGTCGGACCCGCGTTACAACATCAAAACACGAGGGTCGAACCCACGTTACAACATCAAAACGCCAGGGTCGAACCCACGTTGCAACATCAAAACGCGAGGGTCGAACCCACGTTGCAACATCAAAACGCGAGGGTCGAACTCACGTTACAATATCAAAACGCCAGGGTCGACCCTCGCATTTGTCAACGCTTAGCGGGTACCCAACTCCGCGTCTTTGGTCTAAAATGCGGAGATAGGGTCCTGAACGCCAACGTGGACGTTTGGCTCGTTCAAGCAAGAGCTGAACGGTTACAGGAACCGTTTTCCCTCCATGATCTGAGGGATTTCCACCCCACTTGGGAGCAGATTAAGGGGGCGGTTACACCCCTCTCAACCCCATGATGGAGAGAATTAAGGGGCGGTTACACCCCTTAATTCTCTATAAATATGGGTAAACTCAATGGAGTTCAGGCTGGCACATTCGGATCTGGACTGGGCAGCTAAGGGGGAGCATCGTAGATTGGGAAATCGGCATTCATCCTTTGGAGCATTCCTTGAAGCCTTCGGCCTTGGCTTGAGAACTGATTCTCGGTTCAAATCAACTCTTTTTCAAGAGTTTCCAACTCGTTCAAAGTTATCAACTCGCCCAGAGTTTCAAACTTGCCACGCAAGTTCTCCACAGCATCAAATCGTGAGGAGAAGATATCGTTCCGGTGAATCAAGACCTTCGGATCGTCAACAGAGAGCAAACTCGACGCGAGCATTCGAGGGAGACACTCCATCACCACCGTGAAGAACCAAGAATTAAACAAAGGGGAGAATCAAATTCGTTCTCCTCTCTTTTGTAATCGGAATCCACATTGTAATTGAGATCAAAGGAATACAAATCAATTTTTCCTTCATTGTCTTTTTTTACTTCCAATTTTCCACAAACAAAAGATGGCGACTCTGCTGGGAACGAGCTTCTCTGATGAAGAAGTGGTGGCGCAATTCGATGTTCATCTCACTGGAACAACCGTCGAAACTCTCGTGGTAGAGTTTGATCAAGCCAAGTTTGAGGAGGCTATCTCCTCCGGATCCCTTAGCCCCAAGGCTATGTGCAAGATCCACAAAGTCTCCAAGGAGACTAAATCTCCAACTGTTGCTGGAGTGCCGAAGAAAGTCCTCTCCTTTGGCCAAAATTCATCAAACAGCCCCTCCTCTGAAGGACTGGGCTCTGCCTCTGCCAAACTCGTTCAACGAGTTGAAAGCTCCACACCCACGTCAACACGACGTGTCAGGGGTGGTAAAAGGCATATGATGGAGATAGATCCAATCAACGCCGATGATGCCCCTACAAAAGCCTTAAAACAGGCCAAGAAGAACGCTGCTCGTCGAAGAAGAAGGTCTCAGCGACGAGCACAACTTCGAGAAAGTCGATCCTCCAACCAACGCGAACTTCGCGTTCGTGAGCCTAAACGCGACCCTGAGCTACGTGTTTCTACTTTAAAACACGAGCCTCGTGTTTATGAGCCCAAACATGACCTTCGTGAGAACCAGACTGAACGTGGCCCTCAATGGCACGTTTTACAGCCAAAACGCGGACCTCAAGGCTTCGTTGAACGCGAACTTCAAC
Source organism: Asparagus kiusianus (assembly GCA_022839385.1). Taxonomy (NCBI): domain Eukaryota; kingdom Viridiplantae; phylum Streptophyta; class Magnoliopsida; order Asparagales; family Asparagaceae; genus Asparagus; species Asparagus kiusianus. The sequence continues at coordinate 632,523 of BQKN01067043.1, read as the reverse complement.
TTCACGTTTCCCAATCAAAACACGACCCTCGCGTCGACAATGAAGAACGCGACCCTCATGTTGCCGAACCAAAATGCGGACCTCGCGTTTCAGGTGCCAAACGCGACCCTCGCGTCCCAAGTGCCAAACGCGACCCTCGCGTCCCAAGTGCCAAACACGACCTTCGCGTTTCAGGTGCCAAACGCGACCTTCGCGTCTCAAGTGTCAAACGCGACCTTCGCGTCTCAGGTGCCAAACGCGACCCTCGAATACTCTGCGTAGCACGACTAGGTTGAGGGGCGGATATAAAAAGTTCATGGATTCAAGGCATCTCAACCAGGTCCAGGTTCAACAAGAGCCAGTCCTGTCCAATCATGGACTGGGGGTTCCAATTCAAACCTTATAATCAGTGAGAAATTCTCGAGTCTTTACAACAGACTTGAGAGAGTTCATATTGAGAGAAAGACCGATGCAACAAGTCATTCGTTCATTCCAATGTGAACGACTGATTCCTACGGTCCTCTCCGGTTGTCAATGCTGCTCATATGCGGCCAAACCATTGGTGTTCGACCAATTTATGAACATTGCTTTGCTCGACCAACGACGACGTTTTCACAGGAAGAAGACCCCAGAGACCGAGTATCCTGGAGTCACTATCAATATGATCGGCAGAGGGAAGGCCTCAGGTCCTAGTTCCGATGACTCTGAGACAAATCGTTCACCGATCGTCAGAGAAATCGCTAACGAGTTTGAAGGAATTTACCAACGCACTCGGACGCGAACAGTAGCCTTTCCCTCTGTCAACTATCGGAGGTTAGCCAGAGGAACCAATTCCGATGATGAACACTCAGCCATTGCAGAGTCCCAGTCATCAAGCTCTTTTGTTGAACATGAGAGCTCCGCCTATATGACGGGAACCCATGAAGATCTCGCAAAGAGACTTGATGAGCAAGAGGCCATGCTCAAATCTTAGCATGAGGCCATCAATGAACTCCTGGCCCTGTTGACTCAACTCGTCGCAGACAAGGTCAAATCTCAGAAGTCAGATTCGCCACTCAGGCAAGAATCTTCCCGAAGGGAAAGAACGTCTTCGTCCTGACCTCACACAAGCAAAGGAAAGGAAAAAATAGTTGATGACACGGCTTCTGACCAAGAAGCCCACAACCTAGAATCTTCCTCTGATGAAAGAAGAAAAGCTGAGAATGAGCAAAATCCTCAGTTGGCTAAAATCGAGGAATTAGAAGCCCGCCTAAATGTTATTGCTAACAGAAGCGAGCTCAAAGATGAGGGAGTTACCAGGCCTTATCCTGCCGAATGGGATGCAGCCCCTTATCCTCCAAAATTGGAGGTCCCGACGCTACAAACTTTTGACGGCACGGGATCACCGAACCAACATATATATCATTTCAAGTCACAGACTGGGAATGTGATATCAAACGACGCCATACTGGCTCGATTTTTCATTGGCACCCTCAAAGGAGTTGCCTTTGAATGGTTCAGGAAACTGCCTGCGGGATATATCCAAAAGTGAACAGATTTAGAGAGACTCTTCCTATCAAGATTCTTTGAAGAGGATACAGAAGTCTCCATTCATACTCTTCTCGCCACTAAGCAGAAGAAGAGGGAGTCCGTCAAAGCCTTCGTCAAGAGGTTCCGAACCATGGCTCTCCGGTGTTCGTCAGGTATGACACAGTCTACCTTAGTAGAGACCTGTCGACACAACTTGCAGACCGACCTCCTAGCCCGAATAGGAGTTGCAGAATGCCGTTCCTGGAGATAACTAATCTCTCAAGGAGAACAGGCTTAAAAGATTATTGTCAGGATCAAAGCTGAAGAACAAAGTAGGCAGGATCAACCTGAGCAATCGAACCAAGCCCAATCTTCTCCTGAGCAATCGGACCAAGCTCACTCTTCCCGGTCAGAACCGAAAGATACTACGGCTGTTGAAGCTAATCCTCTTCAGTAGGATGGTGGGTCTAACAACTATTATGTTAACAGTCACATCTGATAGTCAAACTCGTTAGATAATGGCTCACGAGGCGATGTGCCATGTCTAATCCTTTTTCCCCCCTGCACTTGTTCAAGACTAGGGGTTGGTTTATTTGTAGTTCATTGGATTATGAATAATAATTTTTTTAGTTGTCACGTTCAATAAAATACCTCTGTCAACCACGAAATCCGTCAAAACTATCACGTTAACACTTACCTCTGATAGTCCATCAACTTGTCAATCCGCTTTAATAGGATGGCAGGTCCACTAAAACTATCACGTTAATGATCACATTTGATAGTCTGTTTTCTCCAGATTCCCCCACCAATCCTCTTCAAGAAGGATGGTGGGTCTATCAAAACTATCACGTTAATTATTACCTCTGATAGTCCATTCCTTCTAAATTCTCTTGCCAATCCTCTTCAAGTAGGATGGCAGGTCCACAAAACTATCACGTTAACGGTTACCTCTGATAGTCCATCAACTTACCAATCCTCTTCAACAGGATGGCAGGTCCACAAAACTATCACGTTAACCGTTACCTTTGATAGTCAAACTCATCAGATAATGGCCTACCTGGTGATGTGCCTCTATTCCGATTTCATGGATAGTGCCTCACTAGGCGATGTGCCTTGTCTACCTCTTTTTATTCCCCTGCTAAGTCTTAATCAAGACTGGGGGTTGGTTACTTAGAATCTATTAGATTAAGAGTAACAAAACTTTCACATCGTCGAGTTAACATTACACTTCTGACGATCATCACCCCATAGAGTATGAATGCAGCTTGCATCACTCCTAATTTGTCATGTTAACAATACACCTCTGACAATCAACTTATTAATCCTTGTCAATAGGATGATAGGTCCTCAAAATTGCTCAAATCGCAATCTTCCCCAGCAAGACACTAAGTCTTCAAAATCTTATTCAAATCACGAGCATCAAAACTCATCGCTTCTGATAATAAACTCACCTAGCAAGTCTCCCCAGAGAGACGCTAATTCCCAAAACCTTGTGCAAGTCACAAGTACACATTCTCTTGTCACGTTAACATCAAACCTCTGACAATCCACTTATCAATCCTCGTTAATAGGATGGTAAGTCCACAAAGTTGCTCCAATCGCAACATTCTCTTGTCACGTTAACACTAAACCTCTGACAATCCACTTATCAATCTTCATCAATAGGATGATAAGTCCATAAAGTTGCTCCGATCACAACACAAATCCTGTCACGTTAACACTAAACCTCTGACAATCCACTTATCAATCCTCGTTAATAGGATGATAAGTCCACAAAGTTGCTCTAATCGCAACATCCTCTTGTCACGTTAACATTATACCTCTAACAAAATTCACTTGTCAATCCTCGTCAATAGGATGATAAGTCCACAAAGTTGCTCCAATCGTAACACAAATCCTGTCACGTTAACACTAAACCTCTGACAAAATTAACTTATCAATCCTTTTCAGTAGGATGATAAGTCCACCAATTGCTCCAATCACAACACAAATCATGTCATGTTAACACTAAACCTCTGACAACCAAATCCACTTATCGACTCTCTTCAATAGAGCGATAGGTCCTCAAAGTTGCCCTGATCGCAACAATCCACTTATCTTCTCTCTTCAATAGAACGATAGGTCTTCAAAGTTACCCTAATCACAACAGTCCACTTATCGACTCTCTTCAATAGAACGATAGGTCCTTAAAGTTACCCTGATCGCAACAATCCATTTATCGACTCTCTTCAATAGAGTGATAGGCCCACAAACCAGTCAAGTTAACATCACACCTCTGACAACCAAACCAACTTATCGACTCTCTTCAATAGAGCGATAGGTCCATAAAATACTGTTAGGTTAACATTATACCTCTAACAGTCAAACCCCCCAATGAACTAATTCTTCTTCAACAAGAATAGCAAGTTTTTATTATAAAATCCCTAGCGGATTAAAGATTTTCTAGAATTATCCTAGTGATAGTGAAGAAAATTTCTAAATTTCACTCTAAGTGAAAATTCATGCCAAGTTAATACTACACCTCTGGCACATTCAATTTTCTTTCAGTGTTTCGAGTGAAAGTATAACACAGGAAGAAATAGTAACAAAGTCTACGTATTCAACATCGTAGCAGGTTGCTATTAATAACATCAAAACCCATGCCTTACACACATGGGGGACTTTATCTCGATCCCTAATTAGAGATAAGTCTACGCCTAACACGCGTTGCCAGTTAGTCTTTTGCCGTGAAAAGGACATCAAAATCCATGCCTAACACGCATTGGGAATTTTATCCTAAATCCTAAGTAAGGATAAGTCAACGCCTAACACGCGTTGCCGGTTAGTCTTTCACCGTAAAAAGGACAAAAGTCTACGTATTCAAAATCGTAGCAGGTTGTTATTAATAACGCCGAAATTCATGCCTTACACGCATTGGGGACTTTATCTCGATCCCTAATTAGAGATAAGCCTATTCCTAACACGCGTTGCCGGTTAGTCTTTTTCCGTAAAAATGACAAAGTCTATGTATTCAAAATCATAGCATCAAGTCTAAGAGGGTTAATTCTCTTAACACAACGTTACATGTGAAATGGATTCAAATAATTCACATGCTAGCCCGACTCAAACGGTAGTCGGTAAAGGCTTATCAAATTCGTTGATGGCTGAGGGTTTGCCAAAAATCCTATGTATGTTCGTAAATCCATTAGCTTAATGGATGTGAGCCGAGACTTGAAACGAATAAGCTGAAGATAAGTCTCAAAGACTTAGTCAAAAATGCATGAAAGTCACCTCCGCGTCTCACATTGAAACGCCAAGGTCAGACCCGCGTTGCAAAAACCACAATGCCGATGTCAGACCCGCATCGCAAAAACGATAATGCCAAGGTCATAGCCGCGTTTCAAGTCAAAATGCTGAGGTTAGACCCGCTATGCGAAAACCAAACGCTAAGGTCAGACCCGCGATGCAAAAATCGAACGCTGAGATCACACCCGTGTTCCAAATTCAACATGCAAGGGTGAGACTCGCGTCTCAAGTTCAAAATGCAGAGTCCACCCCCATATTCCAGAAGCAGGATTATGACGCATACCTTCACACAGGTCCTACATGGCAAATCCCTTCAACCAAGATGCCTTCGAAGTGAGTGCAGAGAACGACTCCTTTACGATAAGGAATCAACAGCTCCAAGATCAGAGTTAAGATCCAAAGTATTCCGAAAATTTATCCCAATCAACCGCGAACTTTCGAAAACTTTGGAGGGGGTTCTGTAGGCTGTCTAAAAATCACAATAGATAGCTTATCCCCCATCAAACACCGATGATGGAAGTTACAATCTGACGACTTCCAAAAGGCTATAATCTGAAGACTTTCACGTAGATCGATGAAGGTTACAATCTGACGACCTTCACGATAACCGATAAGAGCTCCAGTTTAACAGCATTCACAATCAACATTGGGAGTTACAATCTGACGACTCTCATATTCTCAAGGAGCCAAGACGAAGATTACAAGACAATGATCTTTGCAACGCTATGACAAAAGAGATTACTTGGTGATAATCTCTTCAAGGCAAGACACGGAGGTGCTCCCCGTTTATCAACACCAAAACGCGGAGGTCCTCCCCGTGTGTCAACAGTAAAACGCTGGAGTCGGACCCACGTTACAACATCAAAACACGAGGGTCGAACCCACGTTACAACATCAAAACGCCAGGGTCGAACCCACGTTGCAACATCAAAACGCCAGGGTCGAACCCATGTTGCAACATCAAAACGCGAGGGTCAAACTCACGTTACAACATCGAAACGCCGGGGTCGACCCTCGCATTTGTCAACGCTTAGCGGGTACCCAACTCCGCGTCTCCAGTCTAAAATGCGGAGTTAGGGTCCTGAACGCCAACGTGGGCGTTTGACTCGTTCAAGCAAGAGCTGAATGGTTACAGGAACCGTTTTTCCTCCATGATCTGAGGGATTTCCGCCCCACTTGGGAGAATATTAAGGGGGCGGTTACACCCCTCTCAACCCTATGATGGAGAGAATTAAGGGGACGGTTACACCCCTTAATTCCCTATAAATATGGGTAAACTCAATGGAGTTCAGGCTGGCACATTCGGATCTGGACTGGGCAGCAAAGGGGGAGCATTGTAGATTAGGAAATCGGCATTCATCCTTTGGAGCATTCCTTGAAGCCTTCGGCCTTGGCTTGAGAACTGATTCTCAGTTCAAATCAACTCTTTTTCAAGAGTTTCTAACTCGTTCAGAGTTATCAACTCGCCCAGAGTTTCAAACTTGCCACGCAAGTTCTCCACAGCATCAAATCGTGAGGAAAAGATATCGTTCCGGTGAATCAAGACCTTCGGATCGTCAACGGAGAGCAAACTCGACGCGAGCATTCGAGGGAGGCACTCCATCGCCACCGTGAAGAACCCAGAATTAAACAAAGAGGAGAATCAAATTCGTTCTCCTCTCTTTTGTAATCGGAATCCATATTGTAATTGAGATCAAAGGAATACAAATCAATTTTTCCTTCATTGTCTTTTTTTACTTCCAATTTTCCACAAACAGCTACGAATATACGAATGACCAAGCATAAAACCATCGAATCGCCTATACCACTGTCGAGGAGACTGCTTCAAACCGTATAGCGATTTCTTCAACTTGCAAACCAGGTTTTTCTTCCCTACAGTTTGGAATCCTAATGGCCGAGTTATATATATTTTTTTATCAAGATCACCATGAAGAAATGTCGTCTTCATATCTAACTGATCTAACTCCAATCCATAATGTGCCACCAAAGCTAGCAAAATCCGAATCGAAGAATGCTTCATCACCGGAGAGAAAACCTTATTATAATCAATACCTTCCTCCTGTGCATAGCCCTTCGCAACCAATCTAGCCTTGAACCTCAATAGAGTGCCCTCAATGCCCTCCTTCTTCGTGTATACCTACTTGCAACCAGTTGTCTTCCTCCCCTTTGGAAGCTCAACAAGCTCCCATGTATCGTTCTTGTGAAGAGAGTCTATCTCCTCCTGCATAGCCACCTACCACGAATCAGCCTCCGAACTCTGCTCGGCCTCTCTGAATGTAGTAGGTACCAACTCATAGATACTCTCCACCGGAAGTGCATACGTAACTACTGTATTAGTATACCGTGCTGGTATCCATATGTCTCTCCTCTGCCTCCGAACAACAATAGAATCCTAAACTTGAATCGTCGGTCCCTGATTCTGAACAACTGTACTCGTATCCTCCTCATCGTTGTCGTGCTCACCTGATGTCACCTCAGTCGGTACTCTAATGGATATTGTACCATCTGGAAAATGTAGAGCTGCATCAATCTCTACTACCTACGATATTTCCTCCGTCGGATCACTCTCTACCTGATGAAAGCTGGGAAGCTTCAAGATAGAAGCCTCATCGAATGTGACGTCTCTACTCAGCACAATCTTGTTATCATCTGGATCCCATAATTTATATCCTTTGATGTTTGCGGAGAAAATTGATTGTTTCATTGCGGGATTCATTACAAACTTCAGACGTTTACAACGAAAACAAAAATTAGTCTTTTTTATAAGACATTTACACAATGAAAACAAAACAAAAGTATAATTCTCTTCAAACAGCGCAGAGATCGTTTATCGGTCTTCTGCTTGCGTGGGATCTTGGCCTGTGACGGGGATGTTGATATCCGTGGACCACCGTCGATCAGATCTGATTGCTAAAAAATTGGGCAGAGCTTCGTTGATTCGCGAAGGTATCGAGAAACCGTAGCACTTATCTCAGCAACGGCGAGATAATTGCTCTTCTTAAGATTATCGCAACGGGATAATCTTAAGGAACGGACCCGGGGAACTGCAGATCTGACGAGCTTCTCTTCTTTGTGCCGACGAGCTCGATCCGATCTCTACTCCCCCTCCTCTCTAAAATTCATATACTTTTGATCTTCAATCCGACAGGGCTTCGCCAACGCTCGAGAATTCCAGATCTGAAAAAATGAAGCTCCAGGGGCCTGTATTTATAGGCTTCAAGGAGATCCGGACGGTTAAAATAGCGTAACGGGTGTTTTCTGGGCCTGGAGACACCCCAGTATGTCTCAGCGAGGCTGAGACACCCTTGGGTGTCTCGGCCTTGGCCGAGACACCTCGGGGTGTCTTCGCCTAGGCCGACACACCCCGGGGTGTCTCAACTTATGTTGAGACGTCTTTTTGTATCTTCGTCCATTTCCGCCGTAATTTCTTCGTTCGAACTCGGATTTAAGTGATTCAAAGTGCGCTGGAAAGCCGGAGAGGAGATCTACAAGCTTTGATGATTGGATCATATGTAGAATAAATGAGACACGAGGGGTGTTGCGCCTTTTGTAAGCATCGCGGGGCTCCCGATCAGTCCGTATCCTCGTTATTCCGAAACTCCGTTGCTTCACATAGTCCGGCGATTCACTTCAAGCATTCGTCAATGTCGATTAAGCTCCTGTGACTTGGATAGTGATGTTCATCGTTTCTTCTTAGCACTGAGCCGTTCGTGGAGACCTATAGGTAATTTTTGATGCCTACAGATACCCCCTCCAAAGCGTTCCAGCCTCGTTTCTTTTATAGAAAAGGCTGGAATACTTTGGATGTGATTGGTCCAGCCTTCAGTCGGCGTAAAGGACCTGTAGTTAGCTTTAATTCTTGACTCCTTCGATTTTCAGTCTATTCGATGTTTTGACGAATAGCTGAAGTTCTTCCGGCACTGCGTTTATCGTCTGGCCGTCGTCGAAGCCTCGAATCTAAAACTGATGAGTTGATTTTGGCTCGTATCATTGAGTTGAATTTGAACTGACTATCTCCGTCAAATCGTTTTGAATTAGGGTTTCAGACCGCCGTATGTTGATTTTTTATCACAACGCGTTGATCGACGTTGACCTAGAGTTACGCGTTGACCGGCGTTGACCTAGGGTTACGCGTTGACCGGCGTTGACCTAGGGTTTCGGATCGTCGTACGTTGACTTTTTGTCGCAACGCGTTTGACTGGCGTTGACCTAGGGTTATACGTTGACCGTCGTTGACCTAGGGTTTCGGAGGTTTCAGATCGCCATTAACATAGTTTATACTCGTGCGTTTGCTGGAGTATACACAGTTTAAGCTCTTAAGGTATTGGAGCGTGGCGGTCTCAAATTTTGGGGCTACAGGACCAACTATTAAAGTTGTTTCGTCTGCAGATATGGATCTTGGATCTTATCCCGAAGTTTTTGGATGCTCAAGTCACGAGACCAACTAGTAAAGTTGATGCGTCGATGACTCGCATGTATAAAATTTTTGACAAATTCTCAGCCCTCAATGGGTTTGATGAGCCTTTACCGATTACCGTTTGAGTCGGGCTAGCATACGGATTGTTTAAATCCGTTCCGCATGTGACGTTAAGCTAAAAGAGTTAACCCTTTTAGTGCTACGATATTGAATACGTAGACTTCGTCTTTCTCCCGTGAAAAGACTAAACAACGACGTGTATTAGATGTTGACTTAAGATTTTTGGCAAATCCTCAGCCTTCAACGGATTTGACGTGCTCTTGCCAATTACCGTTTGAATCGGGCTTACATGCAGATTGTTTTAAGTCCGTTCCGCATGTGACGTTGTGCTGAAGGAATGAATTCCCTTAGACTTGATGCTACGATATTGAATATGTAGATTTTATCTTTGTCACGGGAATAGACTACCCGGCAACGCGTGTTAGACGCTGACTCATCCTTACTTAGGATTCAGAATAAAAATCCCCAGACTCAAATTCTGGTGTCTTCTTCAATCGATGAGAGACTAAACCGGTAACGCGTGTTAGGCGTTGACTTATCCCTACTTAGGATTCAGGATAAAATTCCCCGTGCGTGTGAAGCACGGATTATGGTGTTATTAATAACAACCTGCCACAATGTCGAATATGTGGGCTTTTGTCCTTTTTACGGTTAAGGACTAACCGGCAACGTGTGTTAGGCGCTGACTTATCCCTACTTAGGATTCGGGATAAAATTCCCCATGCGTGTAAGGCGTGGATTTTGAGGGTTGAAAAGGTGGTGTCTTCTCTTAGGGCAAAGACGAACCCGATGCGGGAGAGGAAGAATTTTATATTCTATCTCCCAAAGCTGAAGAGGAAGAATTTTATATCCTATATTCAGATGATAAGGAGACTCGGGGTGGGATCTCCACCCCCAGAATCCAGAAAGGTAAAACTAGAAGTGGGATCTCCACTCTGAGAATTGAAAAGATTCAAGCAACCCTAACTTTTATAGGATTGGTTGCTTAATCCAAAAAAAGAATTCCTCATTTACTAAGGTAAAATTCCGATTCTAGCCCTAACTTTTATAGGTTTGGCTAAAAAGGAACATGTGGAAGTCTTTCGTTTATCGAAATGGATGACTCGATCTTGGTCCTAACTATCTGCAGGTTTGACCAAGTGAGGTTAGAGGCAATCCTAACTTTTATAGGTTTGATTGCTCAAGTTGAAAGTGGACCTCTCGTTCATGAAAGGAATCGAGAGGGGAATCTGGCTTTGGCCCTAACTTTTATAGGTTTGACCAAGGGAGCATTGGGAATGGGAGGTTTGAGACGATCTTACCTTTTATAGGTTTGATCGCTTGATTTGAAAGTGGACCTCTCGTTCATGGAAGGAATCGAGAGGGAACTTTGGTTGTGGCCCTAACTATAAGAAGGTTTGACCAGGTAGACAGTGATAGTACAAATTACAACGGGAGTGTTGACTCATACAAATCACAGTGGGGGTTTAGTGTTTATCACTTTGATCGTAATGATCGGGTTATCCCTAAGAAAATTACATGTAACATTCTTTCGGGAACTTCCCGTTATATGAATCATCCACCCCCAGCTTCCCTTGCGGAACTGGGTCCGACATTGTATTCAGTTACATGACCGGTTTATCCTTAAGAATATTATATATAAAATTCTTTTAGGAACTTCCCGTTACATGAATCATCCTCCCCCAGCTTCTTCGCGAAACTAGGTTTATCATTACATTTGGTTGTATGATTGGGTTATCCTTAAGAATATGACGTATAAAATTCTCCAGGAACTTCCCGTTAACGGTAGGAAACAGTTTAGACTCATATACCTATTGGAGTATCAGGGAGCAGTTTAACCTCATATACCGATCGGAGGATTGAGAAGCAGTTTATACTCTTATACTTATCGGAGTCTTGAGAAGCAGTTTATACTCTTATACTTGTCGGAGTCTTGAGAAGCAGTTTATACTCTTATACTTGTCGGAGTCTTGAGAAGCAGTTTATACTCTTATACTTGTCAGAGTCTGGCGTTCTTGTTCGGCTTATCCTAGCGTTATGACGCCGGCTTCAACCAATGTCTGGATGCTATTCTTTAAAGTAAAACAAGCCTTGGTGGGATGAATGATCCTTCTGTGGTACGCGCGGTACTTCAGATCCGTAGTATTGTCAGCTTCCTCCTGATTCGTGATGGGTGGCAGCTTGATCTTATTATTTTCAAGGAGGGACTCGAAGATGGCTGGAACATCTTCGTCCTTGAAGGAGTACTCTTTTTGGAGTTTCGGGTCCGAAACCTTTTGCTTTCTTCGGGATTGCCGTTGTGATGTTTGATTAGCACCAACAGCAGCTGCAGGTGCCTTGCCCTTACCACGGGAGGCGAAGTTCGAGTTCGGAGGATTAGCCGTCGGTTGGCTCTTCTCGGCCTCCTTTCTTCGGAGGAAGCGTTCGGCTTGTTCACCGCGCACCTTCAAGTCTTTCTAAGTGTTGGACGGTACGACTCCCATAACTTCCAATATCTTAATAGACAGGTTGTTATGACATGTCTGGAGGATGAAGTCTTCCGTGATCGGATCTCGGCAATTCATTGCTTTATTCCGGAAGCGCTTGACGAAGTCGTCGACTGTCTCGTCATCTTCTTGCTTCTCATCGAAGAGCGTCCTGATCGACACCTCAGCGTCATCAACAAAGAAATGAGCGAGGAATAGGCTCTCCAGGTCGTCCCAGCTATTGATGCTTGCAGACTTGAGATGACGGTACCAATCGAAGGCGGGCCCGTGAAGGGTGCGGACGAATGACCGAACCATTAATGCTTCATTGCCAGAGATCATGCCCAAGTGGGACTTAAAGTAGATTAAATGCTGAGTGGGCGAACCCTTCCCGTCGAACGGCGTGAAGTTGATCAGGTTGAACTTCACCGGATACGGGATCAAATCCCACTCTCTCGGGTAAGGACATGGAATGACGGTCTTCTTTACCTCTCGATCAGACATCAGAGCGTTGATTTTTTTCTCGAGATCCTTTATCTTTTCGTCCTCGTCTATATCATGCTTCGGACGATTTGTGAGAGGAACAATGGGGCAACCCCCAGTGTTGTCATCATTGGCGGGATCACCCCCAGTATTATTGTCTTCAGTGGGACCACCCCCAGTGTTCTGATCAATGGGAAGGTTCTCAGCATTGAGACGTTCATCCGCATCTGAATCATTACCTGCTCGGTTAGCAAGGTTGTGACGGCTGGATTCACCAAATTGATTGGACAAAACCCGAATTTGTTGATCATGCTCTTCCCTTATTCGCATCATGGCCATTTCCATTTCGAACTTGAAGTTCTCTTTTTGCTTGGCCAAGGCATCCTCAACCATTTTGGTGACCTCTTCTGTGCTAATCATCAACACCTCGAAGGATTGACCTAGGCTAGATACCGTTTTGTTAGAAACGACTGCAGAGTTGGCATCTGACGCTTCATCATCTGAGGATAATCCTTGATTCATCATCTGATAGTCCCATTGCCTAACGGTTCCTGATCGTAATCGAGTTATACGTTGGGATATGTCCGAAAAATGACGAGGACTGAAGCTTCGCGTTGACTTCCCCTTATCAACCATATTAACTGTAACTTCTGGGAGTTCGTCATTTTGCGCAGCTGGTCTTTTTCTATAGAAACACCTTGGCTTGGTCCCGAGCGTTCTGGTGGAGATCCTTTTAAATATCGAGACCCTCTGTGGAGCGGTCTTGGGGCAGCTACACGCTGATAATACTACCCTGATAATTTTGGTACACGGACAGTAAGAGTCCGCTTCCCGGGTACTTCTCTTTCGAGATTTATTCGTACCCCCAGCCTGATAGTACAACTCATCGGCGTTGCGATCAGAGTAACCTATCGGCTGTTTATATGGATTCTCAGGTATAACGCATTCGTCTGTCTGACGCGTTTTCATCTGAGTAAACATCGCCTTGTTGGCGTCTACAGGAGTCACACATTTGGAATCATACCTTTGAGAGGGTGAAACCTTAACGGGCTCCTGGTTTTCTGCACGCACCCCCAAGCGGGTCGTTGCAGAAATTAACTTGTTAGGAGGTCACGTACGACCCCCAGTCTGGATGTTTGCTTGAAGCTCCTTCAACGGTCTCAAGCTTTCCTTAATAGGCGCTTTGCCTCGATCCTCTGATAGAGAACTGAGGTGATCCTTCAGAGGAGTCCTGAACTTGGGGAAATCCACGTTGCGGTGGGGCTTTACCGGAGGTTCGGGATCTATAGGAGCGGGATTTGGAGTTGACAAAGGCCGGAGAGTAGCCTCGGATTCTTTTGCCTTAGGCGCTGACTTGGCCTTTGGCATCCAAACTTGCTTGGATCTCGGCGATCTCTTAACTACCTCGTCCTTTTGCATTTCCTATGCTTTTCGTACAAGGGTCCGGGCATGCGCATGCAAGGCGCGGCGCTTCTGAATTCGCTCCTCGAGAGTGGAGTGGGTTTGTTTGACACGAACCCATTCGTTAATCGGAGGTCGGGAGGAGGATCCCGATGCTGGTCGTGGTGATAGATTAGCCACTTGGCGCTTTCTGAACCTCAGATATGCTTGGTAACGGAATCCATCCACCTGATCCAAAGCTTTGGAGAATTGGCGCGCGAGGTGTTGGCGTTTCCTTTGACGTGCTCTCTTTGATAGAGTTGTCGCGCCTTCAGTAGTCGACTCCTTGATCGTGAAGGAGTTCAGATCTGCGAATCTGGCTGACGGCTCATTACAAGGTGCAACTGTAGCAGCGACGGCGAGGAGATCGACTTCTTGGGTCTTCAGATCTGGAGACCGGTGGATCTTATGGGAGGAGGAGATCTCCATGCGCTTATGAGGAGGAGCAGATCTGGAGGAGGAGGAGGAAATATATTCTTCGAATCTCTGCTGGTCGAATTCGTATTCGACCTCTTCGAGCACCGGGATCTTGATCGTCGGCTGCGGCACGACAGCTTTAGCAGCGAAGCTGTTGGCTCCCACTGTGGTCGCCAGTTTGTTTGCGGAGAAAATTAATTGTTTCATTGCGGGATTCATTACAAACTTCAGACGTTTACAATGAAAACAAAAATTAGTCTTTTTATAAGACCTTTACACAATGAAAACAAAACAAAAGTACAATTCTCTTCAAACAGCGCAGAGATCGTTTATCGGTCTTCTGCTTGCGTGGGATCTTGGCCTGTGACGGGGATGTTGATATCCGTGGACCATCGTCGATCAGATCTGATTGCTGAAAAATCGGGCAGAGCTTCGTTGATTCGCGAAGGAATCGAGAAACCGTAGCGCTTATCTCGGCAACGGCGAGATAATTGCTCTTCTTAAGATTATCGCAACGGGATAATCTTAAGGAACGGACCCGGGGAACTGCAGATCTGACGAGCTTCTCTTCTTTATGCCGACGAGCTCGATCCGATCTCTACTCCTCCTCCTCTCTGAAATTCATATACTTTTGATCTTCAATCCGGCAGGGCTTCGCCAACGCTCGAGAATTCCATATCTGAAAAAATAAGGCTCCAGGGGCTGTATTTATAGGCTTCAAGGAGATCCGGGCGGTTAAAACCACGTAACGGGTGTTTTCTGGGCCTGGAGACACCTCAGGGTGTCTCAGCGAGGCCGAGACACCCTTGGGTGTCTCGGCTTGGGCCGAGACACCTCGGGGTGTCTCAACTTATGTTGAGACGTCTTTTTGTATCTTCAAGCCGAGACACCTCGGGGTGTCTCAACTTATGTTAAGACGTCTTTTTGTATCTTCGTCCGTTTCCGCCGTAATTTCTTCATTCGAACTCGGATTTAAGTGATTCAAAGTGCGCTGGAAAGCCGGCGAGGAGATCTACAAGCTCTGATGATTGGATCATCTGTAGAATAAATGAGACACAAGGGGCGTTGCGCCTTTTGTAAGCTTCACGGGGCTCCCGATCAGTCCGTATCCTCGTTATTCCGAAACTCCGTTGCTTCACATAGTCCATCGATTCACTTCAAGCATTCGTCGACGTCGATTAAGCTTCTGTGACTTGGATAGTGACATTCATCATCTCTTCTTAGCACTGAGCCATTCGTGGAGACCTATAGGCAATTTTCGATGCCTACATTTGACACCACACTTGAATCCTACAAATATGGCATTCCTAGCTCGAGGTTTTAATTTATCAGTTCTAACATGATAATATGTAGGGCACCCAAATACCTTGAGCTGGTCATAATTGTGTGCTGGCTCTCCTGACCACATCTCCATATGGGTCTTCCCCTTAATCGCAGATGAAGGCAGCCTGTTAATGAGATGGCTCGCATATGAAAGTGCATCAGCCTAAAAGATCTTCTCCAAACTACTATGCGCCAATAAACATTGGATCTTCTCCAGTAAAGACTGATTTAACCTCTCTATCACCCCTATTATGCTGTGGTTTATGACTAGCTGTGAAGTGTCTCTCTATGCCCCCATCTTAACATAGTTGCTGAAAAGGGTCTGATGTGTACTCACCACCATTATCGGATCGTAACGTCTTGATCTTTCTCCCAGTCTGTAGTTTCAACCTCTTCTTTCACTCCATAAATATATCTAGGACTTCACTCTTCTTTGTCATGGTGTACACCCAACAACGCTTAGAATAGCCATCAATAAACGTGACGAACCAATGTCGACCACCAAGTGATGCAGTCTTGGTGGGACCCCAAACGTTTATGTGCATGTAGTCTAGGATGCCCTTTGTCCTATGAATGGTTATCCCGAACTTCACCTTCGTCTTTTTTCAAGTACACAGTGCTCATAGAACTCCACTTTACCACTCTTATCTCCCTTCAACAGCCATTGCTTGCACAGTGCCTGTAGTGACTTCTTACCTGTGTGCCCTAACCTGTAATGCTAATTCCTGCTCATGTCCGCCTCTGAAATAGCCGAAGCAACCTGGCCAATCTCAATGCTCCCCTTCAGATAGTATAAATTTTGACTAATCCCTTCATCACCATCAAATATCCCTTAGTAACCTTCGCTATAGCATTTTCAAAGGTCACATTGAATCCCTTTGCCTCCAAAGCTCTGACTGAGATAAGATTCTTTTTCAGCTGAGGAACAAATCTCATATCCTTCAATTCACGAACTACTCCATCGTGCATCAGGATCCGCACAGTATCTATCCTACAAATACCACAGGACTGATCATTTTCTATGACTACAACTCTCCTATTGAGCTTCTCAAAAGATGCAAACCAATCTCACCTAGGGGTCACATGATAGGTAGCATCGGAATTAAGCATCCAATCTGATGCATCCAAGTGGTTCACCTCCGGAGTAATCAGTAGAGAAAAGCTTGAATCATCGGAATCATCGTCTTTCGCAATATTCACCTCATTGGCCTTCGGGCTCTTTTTCTTGCAATTCTCCTTCTCCTTGAGCTTCGGGCAGTCTCTCTTCCAATATCCATGTTCCTTACAGAATGCACATTGGTTCTTTGCTAATTGGTGGCGGCTTCTTGACTTTGACCTTCCTCTATTACCACCTTTCGGATATGGGTTTCTACCTCTCATCGACAAGTCCTCGCCTGAAGTACTAGCACAGGAAGTCTCCTTGCCCTTCCTCCTCAAATCATAATTCGTCAATACATTAGTAGCTTCACTATAGCTAATAGAAGATCTCCCGTTCAATAAAGTGAGAACAAAGGTGTCATACTCCTCATTCGGTAAGGAGCTCAATAAGATAATAGCTTTGTACTCACCCGAAATCTTCTCATCAACATACGCCAAGTCCGACAATAACTTCGTATAATTGTTCACATGAGCCACAAGCGAGGTGCCTCTAGACATCTAAAATCTGAATAACCTACACAACAAGTGCAACCGGTTCTTAACACTCTTTGTAAGGTACTTATTATTGAGAATTTCTCATATCTTCATTGCAGACATCACCCCAATCACATCATACTTCAGCTCCTGTTCCAAACAGGACCTGATCACCCCACAAGCATTCTTATTCATCTTTTCCCATATCACCTCTTCATATTTTTGGTGGTCTCCCATGGACCATGTGTTAGATATAGGTGCCATGCAGGTAATAATTGTATATTATAACATGACCTATATGAATATAATATCCTTGTTCAAAATAATAGTATACTATTTTGATCAGATTTATCTGGTATTTTTAAAATACAAATAAAGTCCTTAGAATGATACTAGACTATCAGACATTTCAGATATGATCGTAATGAAGAGATCTGATTTATCGCTAACGTATATTCTAAAATGTTCTTAGTCGATAAAGTGTTGAAATGAGACATTATCACTTTGGAAAGACTAGTGTATACTCTATTCTCCTTTGGTAGGATGATGATCCATCTCTTGGATCATTGATGTGAGACATCAAAATATAGTATAAAGGTGACTCATTAGTGAATGAGTTGACTGAATGACTCACTGAGAACATCTAGTTGATAATTATACTTAACTGTCAAATAGAAGTTCTCAAGTGATATAGTACAAAGTAGTCTCATGACCTGAGGCATGAGTGTAATATCTTATATGCTAGTATAGGTGTACTTAGACTTTTACCTAACCACAGTTCTCATCGAGTTGTGCATAACGGTTCTTGTTGGGTACATCTCGAGGCATAAGTAGATATTGAGATACTAATATGGGATTCGTCTCTCCCAGTATTGGGGTTGATGCCATAAGATTGTTTGATATAACTATAACCTGAAAATCCTTGGCCAAGGTAAATAAAATAAACTGAGTGTCAGTTTGATCTTATAAGTTATGAGTTTAATATCAACAAACACTAATTGAGAAATTAGGGTTTGACAGTTTTCCATACCCTAGGCTTAATAGTTTGACATGGTTTGACGAAGAGACCGGACTGTACGATATTATCACTGATTGGTCCTGATAAAATTGTGTAAGCATCTTACAGATATTTATCACAACTTATACCTGGGTAATTTTCATGTGTAGCTAGCACCTCTGTTGTACTTGTGGATATCATCCACTGTCGAGTTCTTAAGTTGGGTCATAGAGTCACACCAAACACGTACTTGAATCCTATGAAACGCAGTTTATAGAGTAATGCGTATGATTGATACACATATATGATTTTCACCAGATACACATAAATGGTTATGTATCAGTAAAATCAGAATGATATGTGCTTAA
The DNA here is from genome assembly GCA_022839385.1 of Asparagus kiusianus. Classification (NCBI taxonomy): domain Eukaryota; kingdom Viridiplantae; phylum Streptophyta; class Magnoliopsida; order Asparagales; family Asparagaceae; genus Asparagus; species Asparagus kiusianus. The sequence continues at coordinate 614,148 of BQKN01067043.1, read as the reverse complement.
GAAATGAATTCCAGTATTTTTTCCATAAAGTTAATTTTTAGTCAACTGGTTGACTTTTTGATCAACAGTTGACTTTTGGTCAACTCATTGACTTTTTGGTCATATGATGACTTATTAGTTAATGATTGGAAAATTATGAAATATTGTATTGATGTGGTATTTTCATTTATGAAATATGCACTTTATTATACATTGATTAATGAGTCATGAGATAAGTCATTAAGGTGGTATGGTTTGGGAACATGGTTTTAGCATATAGTTTTGATTCTTCATGACTCATTGCATGACTCATGAGATGAGTCATTGCATGACTCATGAGAGAATCATTATTTTGATGACTCATGATGTGACTCATAGGATGAGTCATTCATGTCATGATATATTCTTCCTCTATAAATATGACCTCTCTTTCTTCTTTCATGGTTAATGGAAAAATAAAATAAAAGGTTTATTCATAGTTGCTTTCCATAAAAAAAAGAAGAGAGATCTACCTCTTACTAAACTCTAGTAATCTTTGAGTAAGAGGAAGTAGTAGAATTTTAAAGTACCCCGGGGTGGATATCTTGCCTTGTGTCTTAAGAAGACTCCGATTTTATCAAGCTCACTTGAAGACTTGGAGATCCACTACTATGAGATTTACTACTACAATGAGCAAAAGCTATGGGTTATTCGATCTTCCATCGAATCACAAATCAAAAGTATGACTTTCTAACTCTTGTATGCTCTCTTTAATATAGGGATCATGTTAGATTTAATTAGGATGGTCCTAGTTTGTATTTCATGCTCTCTACATGCTTAGTAATTTTATACATATAGTATTCCGCTGCGTATTTAGCATGTATTTAGCACGAATTTCCTTTACCATGATGGTCTCCTCCAAGTTCTGAGCATTGAGCGCATCATGTACATCGCTCATCCACAAACCAAAGTTGATTCTACCGTCATACTTCACCACATTAAGTTTGGTGTTCTGAAAACTAACTTGAACTGTGCTCGCCATCGTCTTGCTGTTTTCACCTTCTTCTCCCATTGCAAACTCCAAATTGTAAAGAAAAATTCAAACTTTGAAAGCAATAAAAAATTACCCAACTGAACCCTAGATTGGATTCCAAATAGAATTCCTAACCACACGAGGAAAGCGAGATTTCCAACGACAACTTCAAATCTTATCTCCACCGAAGCCTAGAACTCCAATAATCAAGCTTCCACGACGAATCTTTCTCCACCTAATGCCAAAACCCTAGATCTAAAATCTGAGATCTGATATCAATTGTTGTGCTCTGATACCAATTGTCGCGCGCCTATGCGGAAGCGTGCTCGCTCACCAAACAAGTCATAAGCATGGAGAAGAATAACCAATCACACACGAGCACAATCTAAAATTAAAATACGACAGATCAATCACAAACACAGAGATATACGTGATTCAGCAATTTGCCTACGTCCATGTGTAGAGGATGTGGAGATTCCACTAAATCAAGGAGAATACAAATGGTTATAATCTCACAAAAACTCATAAACTAACCCTCAACCAAAGCTCTCAACTTGCTCACAATATCTCCCCCTCACAATGATCAAAAGTCTCTCTAATCTCTGATTACAACTTTCCTCTTTTTGATGATTCTAATCTCTTCTAAGGCGTTCCATATATATAGAAAACCTAAAACCAAAACAGACTAGGAATCCTAAAACAAAAAAAAAACAACCTATTACCAAAACAGATTAACAATCATGTTACCAAAATAGATTCGGAATCCTAATAACCTCATGTTACCAAAATAGATTAGGAATCCTAATAACATGTTATCAAAACAGATTAGGAACCTGCTATCCAGCAAATGATTGAGGCTATCAAAGCATGTGAGAAGAAAATTTTAATAGTAATTATTTTAGCTTTCTAATGAGATTTTTTAATTTCTTTTTTTAATTCTTGAATTTTTTAATTTAAATTTTTAGGAATGATAACATGTTAAAAAAATTTGTATGTTACTTTATCAATCCCCATAAATCATCATGTATTTTCTTTATTTTATATCTAATTATTTTTTATATCTTCTTTTTAACTATTTTTTCCATTCTTCATTGTACTGCAATGTACTTATTTGTTTATTTCTTATACATGTTTCATTATATTGCGTTGTTCTTATTTTATCATTTTTTATAAAAATATTGTGTTAGCGTTATGGTTAGAGTGGGGGGTTGGCTTTGGGTTGGATCTAGAGTTTATGTTTAGGGTTAGGGTTTAGAGTTTATATTTGGGTTGGGTTAGGCTTTTGGTTTTATTTATTTATTTTATATTTGAAATTTAATTTTGATTAATATTTAAATCCCCTTATATTACTATGTTTTTATTTTTTATGTAATGTAAGTATTCAGTTGTAGGATATATAAATGCCTACATCAATTTTTAAATAGATATCCACCACCATGCCTAATGTGATTTTTTATTACCAATGAAGAATTCTGTATTTATGATTTTATGATTGGAAATTTCTCTCTATTTTAATTTGTTCTAATACTTATTATAAATGAATAAATAACAGATATATTATAGCAAGAGAATCCAGACTAACAAAGATTGTCACAAAAATTATTTTACTATCATAAATATTGCCTTATATTTATCATTTTTTAAATTTCATAATACTTCAAATCTAAATTTCTAAATAATATTTTGGCTTTAACTAAAAGATTTTGAATTTTGAAACTTGAATGTTTCAATCTTCAAATAAGTGAGGTAAAATGAATTTTTCATCTTTTTATTTTTAAATATTATTTCCACGTTATCTTATTTGTGTTCTACTTCTTTATTTGTTGCAAAGGAAAAGACGTGCGTGCGCACATATATATATATATATATAGCATAAATCCCGGGCTCGCATAGGAAAGAAATTGATGTGAATTCAATTCATAAATGACGTATATATGTCTTTGAAATTCCTAGAGTAGAGTAGAGTTATTGGCTGAAGCAGATATGACTGTGCTTAACATGGTCTAAAATATTAGTTTCTAAGTAAATATAAGAATAAAGAATACCAATTCATCAAGTATTTTCTCCTTAACTTCCTAATATACTAAATTACAAAACATGGGGTTTTAGTAAATGACAGAAGAGATTAAATAGAAATGCAAACCTTGATTCCCAAAATTTTGATTATCAGACAACCAGTTATGTAAGTGAAAATTGCCTCCAATGATGTCCTCTTCCTTTGGGCAATCTCTATTCCCTTTCGGATATAATCCAGGGGGTCTTTGCAAATCATAATGGGGATTGGAACAATCATGTAGCCCAGCCAATTCCCCCACGTTGTGCAGCTATTATCACCTTCAATCATTTTGGTCATTTCCTATATATCCCATTAATTTAAAAAATTAGTTAAAAAAACTCAACGTTCAAAAATAGTAGAAAGAAAAATGAGAAACTAATTGCATTGTTTACATCGATCCCTGCTGTCGCCCTAATGTTCACCATAAGAGTTGTTCTGAGTCTGATATTTGCTGGGAGGCTCCCCGCATTCTTTTTCTCATTAGAAGTATCATTGTATCTCGTATTGAGATAACGAGAAAGCCCAGCCGATGTTATTCCCAGCACAACGTCATTTATGGTCTGCGATTAATTTGTAATATTAACAATATAAGTCAATAAAAAAAGGCAATATAAGAGGGAGAAATAGAAGAGTCTAGGGGTACAAGCTTTTTTCCCCCTGTTTCGAAGTTTTCAATCAGCATTAGTGTTACGTAATTGGTAAATGCCCAGGAAACAGTAGACTGGTTTTAGATATGCTTAATTCATTTTCAACATTAAATAAGAAGAAAAATAAATAATGGAGGGTCACATGATAGATCATCAAAGATCAAAACCTCGCAATGTAAGAGAGTAATAGAAGTTGGAAAAAAAATGAAAAAGGGTATAAAAGCTTATAGTTAACGTGGTCCGGACAGATAAGCAATGTAAGTGGGATTGGATATGAACCGAAGTAGTAATGCGAGGAGGGGTAAAATTTAATATACATCAACAACTTATGCGGTGCGAATTTCACACCAGAATCACATCAAAATAAACTTTTTTGATGCCAATAACACTGTGTCGACTCTACATGAAATAATTCATGTTTCTAATAAGATCATACTTCTTCAAATATGTAACATAATCAACAGAATTGCATGACAGATATTTGAATATCCTAAAGTGATAAAACACGGAAAAGTTAAAATACTAGGATAAATATGGGAACATGGATATGGACACATACAAAGCATATTACCATGTCCCATATTTAGAGGAGAGAACCCTGTTTTTAACACTACTTGTTTACCCAGTATAACATTTGATTTAGTGAAAAGAAAAGGCATTAACTTGTCTTTAGATAATTTTAATAGCAAAAACATGGTGCTACTTACTAAAGCAACAGAAGTAAACAAGAACTTACACATCCAAAAGCATTCTTAACAACCTCGGCATCCTCCAGGCTCAACGTTGTACTAACGAACCGCTTCCGACGAAACTCAAATCCCTCCACCCCCTTTATCGGTGTTTCAGTATCCCTCAAAAACACACAACTAGCTCCTAACATCACTGCATCAATCACTGTATTCCAAAAATGCGCCAAAACCAACCAAATCCACACCATCAGCCGCCATAACATACCACCACGATCAAAAGATTTTGCCTTTCTTGATCTCGACAGAGGAAGTGATGGAGCTGAATCAGGATCAGATATTTTTCGAGTACCAGCAAGCAACAACGACATTAGAGAGATACCATCACCAAGAGAGTGATGCATTCGAAGAATAGATACGGCTTCGGATTTTGAGGTGGGAATGTTGATGATGTGGAGGTCCCATAAAGGGCGGGTTAAGGGGAGGGAACTTGTAGAGAGGGATGATATGTAGTCTTCAACAATTTGGTCTGGAGTTCTTTCTGATGAAATGTTCAGGCTTGGGATTACGATGTGATCGTCTACGACTACTTTTGTTCTGATCCATCTTGATTTCTTGCTTCTGTGCTTGTCTAAAACCTGTTCAAGAAAAGAGATTTGTTCTGTCACAATTTTAGGAGAAACTATAGTTTATCATGTCTATATGCCATTTGATATACGTAGTTTATAACTGCAAGAATGTCATGATTAAGAGAATTGTTCTCGATGGGTGGGTATATAGAAAATTATTAATATTATGGTATTTGTATTACTTTTTCTGAGGGGGGAAAAAGTTAGGCATATGGATAGTATTCTGACATTCAACTCGGCATCCACATTTGATGAAACTTAACGGTGGATATGAACTACCTAACATATGAATGTATCTTATCATCAGTTCTTGCACTTAGAAAAGGTAAATTTATATGAACTGTTCGTGTATAAAGTTATGAATATATGAACTAAACTACAAGTGCTGTACTACAAGACACAAAAATTATTGAGTCTATAGAAACTCATGATTGCAAATTGCAATGCTATGATGAATGATCCTACATTTTTGTGTGTAGTGTGTACTATAACTCTCGTGGGCAGAGCCAGGGCTTATTAAGATAGAGCAAGTGCCCTACCTCAAATTTTGTGAGTCCTTCAGGAAGTATGTAATTTAGCTTGCTAGGTTAATATATACACGATTTTCCCGTGGTCAAATATGTGTGAAGTCCCTTGTATCATATCATATCACTCTCTTTAAAAGAGAGAGTTGTGGAAAAACTTTCCAATGACTATATTACCGTTATTCTTCTTTGCTATTACATTCTAATACTAACTAAACTAAGTTAATTATCATTGTTAATTAATTATATTATATGGCACTTTAAGTTTGCATAATTTGATCCTAAAACTTCCAACGTTATTATAAAACTCTACATCATATTAATTATTAGTAATGTACAATAACATATTAATAGATAATTGTATGTCAATAATGTTGCGCGCTGTGCGGAAGCGTGCTCGACAACCAAACGAGTCGGTGAGCGATGAGAGAAGAAAACCAAAAACAAACACGAGTGCAATTCACAAAATAACGACCAAAATTACACACAAACACAGGAATTTACGTAGTTTGGCAATTGTCTACATCCACGGGAGAGGATGGGGAGATTTCACTATATGGAGGAGAAATACAACGGGTTACAACTCACAAAATCACTCAAATATAACCCTAACCAAAGCTCTCAACTCCCTCACAATATCTCCCTCTTAAAGTGCTCAAAACAATGCTAATTCTCTCCTTAAGAAACCCTAAAAAACGTGGTTCTATTTATAACAAAACACAATCCCAAATAGATTATGATTCTAAAAATGAGTCTGCCACACCCTGGTGTGACACACACAACACCCATGACAAACATGGCAGATTCAGCCACATCATGGTGTGGCAGACATCACACCCATGACAAACAGGACAGATTCTACTACCGGTGTGACATACATCACATCAGGGTGTGGTGGAGTCTGTTTTGCTTATTCTTCATGTTTTTTTCAATGCCTTCGTCGTTTTCACAATTCTCCACATTGACGAAGTGTTCTCAACACTGAGCCGACACCAACATGAGCACCAATGCGTCATCTCTCCAAACTCAGCTGTACCAATGTGGTTGCCTACGTACCCCCTCTCTCAAGGGATCAAGCTTCCCATAGTTCATCCAAATGGCCATCAACGACTTCAACAATCACGAATATGCAACAAGTTTCGATAATGATCAAACTTGTTACTCGGAACCACCTTAGTGAGCATATCCGTCAGATTATCCTTCGTGTGGACTTTCATAATCTCTACATCGCCATCTTCAAGAACATCCCGAATGAAGTGATAACGAACATCAATGTACTTCGTCCTCACATGAAAAACTTGATTTTTCATCAAATAGATAGCACTCATGCTATCACAATGAATGGTGACGGACCGCTGCGATATACCAAGTTCCTCTAAAAATCCTCGAAGCCAAATAGCCTCCTTCACAGCCTCCGTAACCGTCATATACTCTGCTTCCATCGTCAACAAAGCTACCGTAGACTGTAAGGTGTATCTCCAACACATCGGCGCACAGGTCAAAGTAAACACATACCCCGTAGTAGACCGGCGCTTATCCAAATCTCCGGCATAATCCGAATCAACATAGCCAATGTATAGCTGCCCACCTGTAATGTTCCGCTCATAAACTAAACCAACATTGAGTGTACCTCGAATGTACCTCAAAATTCATCTCACGACGTCCCAATGACCCACTCCTGGATCGTGCATGTATCTCGAAACCATGCTCACCGTCTGTGATAAGTCCGGCCTCGTACATACCATCGCATACATCAAGCTCTCAACCGCACTCGCATATGGAGTCTTCGATATCAACTCTCGATCTTTAACTGACTTCGGTGAAAGACTAGCTGAAAGCTTCAAATTGGCTCCCAATGGTACACTAACTGGCTTCGTATCCATGCTAACATGAAATCACTGTAGAATCTTCTTCAAATAAGCCACACGTGTCAAACAAATTCTGTCCTTCTTCTTATCTATATCGATCTCCATTCCCAAAATGCGTTTGGCCTCACCCAAGTCCTTCATCTCAAACTCATTTGAAAGCTGAACTTTCAACTCATCTATAGCCGACCTGGAAGTAGAGGCAACCAACATGTCATCGACATAAAACAATAATTAAATATACGCACCTTCTCTCAACTTGCGAAAATACATGCAAGGATCAAACTGGCTCCGAGTATACGAATGTCCAAGCATAAACTATCAAATCACCTATACCATTGTCGAGGAGACTGCTTCAAACCGTATAGCGATTTCTTTAACCTACAAATCAACTTATCTTTCCTTGCAGCTCGGAATCCCAATGGCTAAGTCATATATATTTCTTCATCAAGATCACCATGAAGAAATATCGTCTTCACATCCAACTGATCTAACTCTAATCCATACTGTGCTACCAAAGCTAACAGAATCCGAATCGAAGAATGCTTCACCATCGGAGAGAAAACCTCATTGTAATCAATACCTTTCACCTGTGCATAACCCTTCGCAACCAACCTAGCCTTGAACCTCACATGAGTGCCCTTAATGCCCTCCTTTTTCGTGTATACCCACTTACACCAAATCGCCTTCCGCCCCTTTGGAAGCTCGACAAGCTCCCATATATCATTCTTATGAAGAGACTCCATCTCCTCCTGCATAGCTACCTATCACGAATCAGCCTCCGAACTATGCTCGACCTCTCTAAATGTAGTAGGCACAATCTCATCGATACTCTCAACCGGAAGTGCATACGCAACTATGTCGGCATACCGTGTTGGTATCCGTATGTCTCTCTTCTGTCTCCGAACCGTAATAGAATCCTGAACCTGAGCCGTCGGTCCCTGATCCTGCATATCAGTACCCGTATCCTTCGTGTCACCATCGTGCTCGCCTGGCATCACCTCAGTCGGTACTCTAATGGATACTATACCATCTAGACAATGTGGAGCTGTATCGATCTTCACCACCTGTGATATCTCCTCTGTCAGGTTGCTCTCTACCTGATGAGAGCTGAGAAGCTTCAAGATAGAAGCCTCATCAAACGTGACGTCTCTACTCAGCATAATCTTCCTATCAATTAGATTCTAAAGCTTGTATCCCTTGACACCGCGCTTGAATCCTACAAATATAGCATTCCTAGCTCGAGGTTCTAATTTATCTGTTCTCATGTAATAAAATACAGGGCACCCGAATACCTTGAGTTGGTCATAATCTCGTGCTGGCTCTCCCGACCACATCTCCATAGGGGTCTTCCCCTCAATTACGGATGAAGGCATCCTATTAATGAGGTAGCTCGCATATGTAAGTACCTCAGCCCAAAAGATCTTCTCCAAACCACTCTACGACAATAAACATCGGACCTTCTCCAGCAAAGACTGATTTAGCCTCTCTGCCACCTCCATTTTGTTGTGGTGTATGACTAACCGTGAAGTATCTCTCTATGCCCTCGTCTCAACATAGCTGCAGAAAGGGGTCTGAAGTATATTCACCACTGTTATCGGATCGAAACGTCTTGATCTTTCTCCCAGTTTGCAGTTCTAATCTCTTCTTCCACTCCACAGACAAATCTATGACTTCACTTTTCTTCGTCATGGTTTACACCTAACATCTCCTAGAATAGTCATCAACAAACGAGACGAACCAATATCGACCACCAAGTGATGCAGTCTTGGTGGGACCCCAAACGTCTGTGTGCACATAGTCCAAAATGCCTCTCGTCTGATGACTGGCAGTTCCGAACTTCACCTTCATCTTCTTGCTAAGAACACAGTGCTCACAGAATTCCACTTTACCACTCTTGGCTCCTTTTAATAGCCCTTGCTTGCACAAAGCCTGTAGTGACTTCTCTCCTGTGTGCCCTAACCTGTAATGCCAAAGCCTACTCATGTCCGCCTCTAAAGTAGCCGAAGAAACCTGACCAATCTCGATGCTCCCCTTCAGATAGTATAAATTTTAACTACAAACTCCCTTCATCATCACCAAAGATCCCTTAGTAACCTTCGCTACAGCGTCCTCAAAGATCACCCTGAATCCCTTAGCCTCCAAAGCTCCAACTAAGATAAGATTCTTCTTTAGTTAAGGAACGAATCTCACCTCCCTCAACTCACGGACTACTCCATCGTGCATCCGAATCTTCATAGTACCTATCCCACAAATGCCACAGGATTGACCATTTCTCATGACAACAACACCCCCGTCGAGTCTCTCAAACGATGAAAACCAATCTCGCCTAGGAGTCACATGATAAGTAGCGTCAGAATCAAGCATCCAATCCGATGCATCCAAATGGTTCACCTCCAGAGTAATCAAAAGAGAAAAGCTCGAATCATCGGAATCATCACCTTTCATAACATTCACCTTATTGGCATTCAGGCTCTTATTCTTGCTATTCTCCTTTTCTTTGAGCTTCGGGCAGTCTCTCTTCTAATATCTCTGCTCCTTGCAGAATGCACATTGGTTCTTTGCTAACTGGTGATGACCTCTAGACTTTGACCTTCCTCTATTACCACCTTTAGAATATGGGCTTCTACCTCTCGTCGACAAGTCCTCTCCTGAAGTACTAGCGCGGGAAGTCTCCTTATCCTTTCTCCTCAAATCATAATTCGTCAATGCGTTAGTCACTTCACTATAAGTGATAGAAGATCTCCCGTTCAACAAAGTAAGCATGAAGATTTCATATTCCTCATCCGGTAAGGAGCCTAAAAGAATAATAGCCTTGTACTCATCCGTGATCTTCTCAATCACGTTCGCCAAGTCCGACAACAACTTAGTGTAGTTGTTCACATGAGCTGCAAACAAGGTGCCTCGGGACATCTGGAATCTGAATAACCTACGCAGCAAATGCAACCTATTCTCAACACTCTTCGTAAGATACTTATTGTTGAGAATTTCCCACATCTTCATCGCAGACGTCACCCCAATCATATCATATTTTAGCTTCTGTTTCAAACAGGACCTGATCGCCCCACAAGCGTTCCTATTCATCTTTTCTCATATCGCCTCTTCATATTTAGGTGACCTCACATAGACCATAATGATCTCCTCCAAATTTTGAGCATTGAGCGCATCCTGTACGTCGCTCATCCACAAACAAAAATTGATTTTGCCGTCATATTTCACTACACTAATCTTAGTGTTCTGAAAACCCACTTGAACTGTACCCGTCATCTTGCTGCTTTTACCAACTTCTTCACCCATAATCACAAATTCTAAATTACAAAGGAATATTCAAACTTTAAAATGAATAAGAAATTACCCAACTGAACCCTATATTGGATTCTAAATAGAACTCTTAACCATACGAGGAAAGCGAGATCTCCAACAATATTCGAACCCTAACTCCACCAAACCCTAGAACTCCAAGAACCAAGCTTCCAACTAAATCTTCCTCCACCTAATCCAAAACCCTAGATCTGAAATCTAAGCTCTGATACCACTTGTTGCGCGCCGTGCGGAAGCGTGCTCGACAACCAAACGAGTCGGTGAGCGATGAGAGAATAAAACCAAAAACAAACACGAGTGCAATTCACAAAATAACGACCAAAATCACACACAAACATAGGAATTTACATGGTTCGGCAATTGCCTACGTCCACGGGGAGAGGATGGGGAGATTTCACTATATGGAGGAGAAATACAACGGGTTACAACTCACAAAATCACTCAAATATAACCCTAACCAAAGCTCTCAACTCCCTCACAATATCTCCCTCTCAAAGTACTCAAAATAATGCTAATTCTCTCCTTAAGAAACCCTAAAAAACATGGTTCTATTTATAACAAAATACAATCACAAATAGATTAGGATTCTAAAAACGAGTCTGTCACACCCTCGTGTGGCACACACCATACTCATGGCAAACAGGGCAGATTCTGCCACAGCAGGATGTGGCAGACACCATACCCATGACAAACAGGGCAGACACTATCACCGGTGTGGCAGACACTATCACCGGTGTGGCAGACACCACACCAGGGTGTGGTGGAGTCTGTTTTGCTTATTCTTCACATTTTTCTCAATTCCTTCACTGTTTTCACAAATAAAGTATTTATAGAAAGAGTAGAAAACATAGAATTGTCCTAAAACTATACCATGAAACTCATATAGGAAAATTATAAAGAGCATTCTTATATTTAGGTAACAAGACAGAAGGTACAAATATTAAATTTTAGAAAACATTAGGATTTATTAAGCGCATCAAGATACGTTATCTAAAATTAAGAAAAAAAAGTAGCAAGATACAAGTGAAGGTATATAAATATAATTTTGGTAAACTACAAGGTATTTAAGTTCAGTTAAACCTACAAAAGATTTGAAACATTTGTTAGCCATAAACAATAGTATATGATCCCATTGATAAATAATATTCATCATACAATATGAGGCCATATGCTTAGCTTATATTTATATAGTAGAGGAGATGTGGAAAAATTAAAACATCATATTTTGAATAAGTCTCAAGATTATGAATTATTTTCTGAAATTATATACTTCTCTTAGAAAACTTTAGAAGAGGCCTTTGAAGGACGACTACAAAGTGTTGAACATCAAATAAATATTAGAAAATAAAGTCCATGATATCGGGTTACAAAATCAGGGAATGTATGTCATACTAGGTGTCATATGAGATAATATTCATACATAACATGATATTATAATATGTAATCTAACATATTAATAAATTTTAAAGATAATAATTTGCATCAAGATATATGCTTAAGATTTGGAAGAGCCTAGAGTGAAGATATTTGGGAGAAGAATTGTGGCCTTTATGAGTTTTGCGGGTTTCTATTTTATTTTCCAAACACGATCCAAACCCTAGCCCACAATCAAATCAAAAATATTATGTTTTCTCGATATCTTCAAAGAGATATATCGACTTATTTTCGATAATGGTCGATATATCAAAAAATTAACAAACAAAAGAAAATAATATAAAATATTACCGAGATAAAGTCGTTAACCCGATATTTTGGTCGATATAGCAATATATTGGTCGATATTTAATAGAATGTGTTAATGACTAAGATCACACAGTCAGTTGGTTTGGATCTGGGGCGGGATTAGTTTCTCTTGGGTCCTCGTCGGGATAAGATAGAGGAGATTGATGAACTGGGGCCACCTCTTTCTCTGACTTTATACCTGGTTCTTGAACTGGGGTTACCAATCATGCTACACAAGCAAAGAATTCGTGAGAGGATGGGGACCGGTTCCCCCGTGGTTCCTCTAAAGATTAAGTCAGCTGGTGAGCTTGAGTGGGGAAGGGGAAGGTCAGGAACCGATGAGGTTCTTAAGGGAGTTGTCTGCATGTGAGAGGGAGATCTAGTGATCTATCGCCCTTGATCAAGCTAATATAGTGTTATTTTCACAGAGAGAGGGAGAGGTCCCTTCTCTTCACCAAAAAAAAATCCCTCATCTCTAAGTTAGGGTAGTAACTTTATATATATTTGGTGTGTGAAGGGCAGTGTCGCCATTTTGATCGAGCACAGAAAAGCGGGCACGAAGTTCAAGCTAGCAGCTGAATCATCCTTATTTTGACAGGTGTCGGCTGGGATTGTGACTAGGAAGTCACTTAGATATGGGAGGGCGCGTCTTCGCATTATCCGGGAAGTGATGGTATGGTAGGGCACGCTGGCAACGGAGCTGGCTTTTGATTTATAAATGTCGGCTGGCAACTGACAGAAGAGTCACTTCGGCATGTGAGAGAATATCTCTGCATTATCCGGGAAGTGATAGTAGAGGGCAGAGTATGTTCGCATCGAAAGTTGGTTTATTTATCAAATTCATTACACGTTTATCGATTACAACAAATTCAAAAGAGTTAATCTCTTTATAAAACTACTCTCTTACAAATAAAACAAAAATTATAACACTCTTCAAACACACGCAGAGGACGTTTATCACCCGCTGCTTGTGTAGAATCTTTGCCTGTGCCGGGACGCGTTAGTCCGTGGACCGTAGCGGATCAGATTCGGTTGACAGAACTAAAACTCAATGCTCTTGCTTTACAAAGGAAGTAATCGTAGAAGTAAATAATCTCTACCAAGTGAGATTACTACTATTCTTGATATCAAAACCAAGTTTGATCTGGACGAAAGGTGAATGGATCTCAGATCTCTCGAACACTCCCTCTTTATGCTGAAGAACTTCGCTAAGATCTGCTAGCCTCTCTCAAATTCGTCAGAACCTCATCCTAGCTCCTCTAATATTCATGGCTCCTTTCAGATCTGCCTTTATGAGGGTGCTAGGGGTGTATTTATAGATTTTAAATGTTGTATTTATGGATAGGATCGAAAAATATCTGTTATCATCCGTTTAGGTGGGCTTTCGGTTGTGTAACAGTTTTCACATGTTTAAGGATAACCCTACATCTTTATGGATAACTCTAAGGAGTTACAGAAGCCAATCTTATCAGAAAACACGTCAGGAGCTGACATGGTGTGAGTCACTTCGAAATGACTCGAAATTTTCGAGTCACTTTGAGGTGACTCGGATTTTCCGAGATAGTTTATACTATCTTTGGTATTTTAGCTTTAATTTTCTCATCCGACCTCGGAATGAAGTGATTCAAGATACGTTAGAAGTATGACAAAGAGAGCTACAACTTTTATCTTTTGAGATTTTTCGGATTCAAATCTAATCTTGGTCAAAATTTTACTTCTTCGTGTGGGTCACTCTAGAGCCCTCCTGATTATATTTACTTCGTCGTTTCACACGTTTTGATGTTTCACGTGCATTCCTTCGCTTTTTTTTATAGCATCGGATGATCCTATTTGACTTGGATAATCTTCTTTGACTTGGATATTAGTGTTCATCACCTCTCTTCATTTTAAACTACGTGCGGGAACCTATTGGTAATTTTTTACACCTATAGATACCCCCTCCAAAGTGTTTCAGGCTTATTCTTTATAGAGGAGCCTATAATACTTTGGATATAATAGGCCCAACCTTTAATTCTTAGACTTATTTATCTTTTAGTCTATTCAATATTTTATCGAATAGCTGAAATTCTTCTGGTGCTGCGTTTATTGTCTGACCGTTGTCCAAATCTTGAATTGGAACTAGAGTGTTGGTTTCTGAATTAGCTCGTGCCATTAGATCGACGTTGAACTGGTCATCTTCATCGGGAATTTGTATCTGTATCACGATTGAACTCCCAGGGATTATCCTTTGACATGGAATTTTTCTGAGCCTTATTTTGGTGAACTTATCGCTGCATTGATCGCCATTGACCTTCATTGTAGCGCCTTGTCTGGCGTTAACACAGTTTATACTTGTATGTTTACTGGAGTCTACACAGTTTAAACTCGACCGACATTGTAACACGTAGTAGGCCCAAGTATAAATGTTGCAAGACCAACTGTTGATGCTGGTTCATCTGCAGGTACGGATCTTACCCTTACGTCCTACTAGTTATTTGCTTAACCATAGGGGAGTTTTGGTTGTAGGACTAGCTATTGGAACTGATACGGCTACCATTGCGAATGCTTTAAAGGTTCCTCATGGAGGCTTCAGCTAGAATTGATGTTGTCCTGGATGCTTAAGTCATGAGACCAACTGATAAAGCTGGTGCATCAGTGACTATCGTACTTATAAGATTTTTGACAAACCCTCAGTCATCAACAGATTTGATAAGCCTCTACCGAGTATCGTTTGAGTCGGGCTAGCATGCAGATTATCTAAATCCATTCCACATGTAATGTTGTGCTAAAACAGTTAACTCTCTTAGACTTAGTGCTATGATATATTGAATACATAGACTTTGCCATTGTTACAAGAATAAGCTACCCGGCAACGTGTGTTGGACCTAGACTTGAACAAACCTTCGATCTCGGGTTATCCTTAAGAATATTATATGTAATATTCTTCAGAAACTTCACGTTGGAAATAAATGAAGCAGTTTATCCTCATATACCTGTTGGAGGATGTCGTTCTTATTTGGCTTATTTTGCCATCATGATACCGGCATCAACATAGGCTTGAATGCTATTTTTCAGAGTAATACAAGCCTTGGTAGGGTAATGAACCCTTCTATGATATGCACAGTACTTCAGATCTAAAATCTTGTTTGCTTCCTCCTGATTCGTAATCAGTAGTAGCTTGATTTTGTTACTAGCGAGGAGGTACTTGAAGATGGTTGGAACTTCATCATCTTCGAAAGCATACTCCTCCTGAAACTTTGGATTAAGAGTTTATTGTTACCTACAAGGTTGTTGTCGATGAATGCCGACAGCAGTTACAGGTGTTTTAGCCGTCGGTTGGCCTCTTTCGGCTTTCTTCTTTTTGAGAAAGTGTTCGGCCTGTTCACCATGTAGTTTTAACTCTTTCCAAGTTTTGGATGGTACGACGCCCAAGGCTTCCATGACATTGATGAAAAGATTGTTATGGTATGTCTGCAAGATGAACTCCTCTGTGATAGGATTCCTGCAATTCATTGCCTTGTTGCGAAAACGTTTGACAAAACTGTCAACTGACTCACCATCCTTCTGCTTCTCATCCATAAGATCTATGATCGACACTTTGGTTTCATCATCAAAGAAATTATTAAGGAACGAGCTTTCCATATTATCCCAGCAGTCGATGCTCCCCGGCTTGTGATGTTAATACCAATCGAAGGCCGCCCCGCGAAGGGTGGCCACGAATGACCGAATCATTAGCGGTTCACTCCCGAAGAACACTCCCAGGTAAGATTTAAAATAAATTAGGTGCTGAGTGGGTGAAACTTTCCCGTCAAACGACATGAAGTTAATTAGATTGAACTTCACCGGGTACAGGATTGAATCCTATTCTCTTGGATACGAACACGGAATGTCGGTCCTCTTTACTTTTTGAGCCGTAAGCAAGGCGTTAACCTTATCTTCCAGCTCCTATATTATCTTGTTATCCTTGCCAGCATCTTTCTTTGGAGGATGTCGAGAAAGATCAACTGAATCACCCCTAGCGATATTGAGGGGTGCAATTGAACCACCCCTAGTGTTACTAAGGGATGCGATTGGGTTACCTCCAGTATTTTTGAGGGGTGCGTCAGCCATGATGACTTCGTTCACTTCTAGATTGCTGTTAACTGCGATGTTCTGAGTGTGGCGACGGGATTCAGCCCGCTAACTGGACTCAGGTGGTAGTTGAAGTCGTTGAGCATGTAACTCTCTCATCTGCTGCATGGTCAACTGCATCTCTATTTTCATTTCAGCTCTGAGTTCCTCTCGCTGTCAAGCTAAAGCCTCTTAAAGCATTTGAACCACTAGGTCGGGAGAGATTGTGAACGACTCCCTTACTTCCCTCATGTTGGATATTGTATCATTGGAGGCAATTGCGGAGCAAGTATCCGATAGTTCGTCTTTTGAAGACAGTCCTTCGTGCTTCTTCGGGTAATCCTTATGTCAAATGGCTTCTAACTGGAGCTGAGACATTCGTTGGGCTATCCCTAAATTAATTTTTCTTCCGGGAAAAAAGTCGGGAGCAGAACCGTTTAAAGCAATCACAGATTTTTCTTTGTCAACCATGTTGATGGTGACTTCAGGGAATTCATCATCCTGGACGGTGGATTTTTTCTCATGGAAACATCTTAGCTTAGGCTTCAATGCTTCGGTAGCAAGTTTCTCGACTACCGAGACCCTTTGTGAAATGGTCCTGGGCCACATTTTGACAATACTACCCTGATAGATCTCCCTCATGGACAGTGAGAGTTGGTTTCTCGGACACCCTTCTTTTAGGATTTGTTCACACCCCCAGCCTGATGGTACAGCTTATTAGAGCAATCCATCGTTTGTTGGTGTAATGTCCTAAGTGTAACGTTATCTTTTGATGGACACATCTTCTTTTGGGGATGAAGAACATTGTTAACATTCTCAGGATGATTTGTTGTCGCCTTTGAACGATCCATGGTCGCATCAGGAGTCGTACGTTTAGAACCACCCCATTGCAAGCGTGAGGTGTTAACGAGCTCCTGGGCTTCGATACGAACCCCCAGGCGATCGATGCCAGGAGTCCTCTTGTGTATGGCATACGAACATGTACAATGAGGTGCCCCGGTTTGTTTGGAGGCGGCGGGACAACTTTGAGCGGCCTTTGGCTTGACAGGAGTGTTTGTACGACCCCCAGCCTGAGGAACTATTTGGATTTTGTTCACCGGAGCTTTTCCTCTATCTTCGTGTGAAGGTCCGAGATGGTCTACCGTTGTAACCTTGAATTTTGACATGTTAATGCTACCGTGAGACTTCTCCGGAAGTGCGGGATTGACTGGAGCAGGAACAAGACTCGATGGAAGCGAAGAAATGGTTGCGGGAGGCGAATTAGGTGTGAGACACCTTGAGGTGGCTCGGGCTTAGCGCGAGTCACCTTGGAGTGACTCGTGCTTAGCTGAGTCACTCTGAAGTGACTCGGGATTTTTGATCTTTTTGGCAGTTGTTTTAGACTTTGGCCTCCAGACTTTGCATAGTTTTAGTGGTTTTTTGGCCCTCTTCCTTCTTCATACCTTGTGCCTTTTGCAAAAGGGTGTGAGCATGTGCGGCATGTGTATGGTGCCTTTGGATATGCTCCTTCCTGGTTGAATGATTCCTTTTGACAATGATCCATTCTTCTGTCGATGGCTTGGAGTATTTAACAGCAACACGCTGTTGAAGTGATTTGGTTGCTTGATGCCTCCTGGACTCCAAGTTTGCGTAATATCCAACTCCGTCGACTTGTTCCAATGCCTTGGCGATTTGACGAGCTTGGCGTTAGCATCATCTTTGACAAGCCCTCTTCGTCAGAGTTGGCGTAATTTGATTGGATAACTCATTGATTAGAGAGGAGTCACTTATAGCCTTCATTGGTGAATATGTCTCCTTTAAAGACAATATCTTTCCACATTTGTAGGGAGAGGAGGATTTTGATGAAGACGAGAAGAAATATTCCTCGAACTTGGTTTCGTCGAACTCGTACTCGACCACTAAATCAACCGGGATCTTGATCTTCGGTTGCGACACGACAGTCTCGGCAATGAGACTATTGGCTCCCACTGTGGTCGCCAGCGTGTTCGCGTCGAAGTTGGTTTATTTGTCGAATCCATTACACGTTTATCAATTATAATAAATTCAAAAGAGTAATCTTTTTATAAGACTACTCGCTTACAAATAAAATAAAATTAAAACTCTCTTTAAACACATGCAGAGGACGTTTATCACCCGTTGTTTGTGTATGATCTTTGCCTGTATCGGGGACGCGTTAGTCCATGGACCATCGCGGATAAGATCCGATTGACAGAACAAAAATTCAATGCTCTTGCTTCATAAAGAAAGTAATCACAGAAGTAAATAATCTCGACCAAGCAAGATTACTACTCTTCTCGAGATCAAAACCAAGTTTGATCCGGAGGAAAGGTGAATGGGCCTCGGATCTCTCGAACTCTCCCTCTTTATGCTGAAGAACTTCGCCAAGATCTGCTAGCCTCTCTCAAATTCATCAGAACCTTACCCTAGATCCTCTAAAATTCGTGGCTACCTTCAAATCTGCCTTTATGAGGGTGCTAGGGGTGTATTTATAGATTTTAAATGATGTGTTTGTGGATAGGATCGAAAAATAACCGTTATTATTCGTTTAGGTGGGTTTTCGGTTGTGTAACAGCTTCCACATGTTTAGGGATAACCCCATATATTTATGGCTAACCCCTAGGACTTAAAGAAGTTAATCTTATCAGAAAACATATAGGGAGCTGACCTGGGCGCGAGTCACTTTGAAATGATTCAGAATTTCCGAGTTACTTTGAGGTGACTCGGATTTTCCGAGATAGTTTGTATTATCTTCGGTATTTTAGTTTTAATTTTCTCGTTCGACTTCATAATGAAGTGATTCAAGATACGTTGAAAAGCTGACAAAGAGAGATATAACTTTTGTCTTTTGAGATTTTTCAGATTCAAATCTCATCATGGTCAAAATTTTACTTTTTCGTGCGGGTCACTCTAGAGCCCTCCTGATTGTATTTGCTTCGTCGTTTCACATGTTTTAACATTTCACGTGCGTTCCTTCGCTTCTTTTTACAGCATTAGATGATCCTATTTGACTTGGATAATCTTCTTTGACTCGGATATTAGCGTTCATTGCATTCTCTCTGTTTCGAACTACGTGCGGGAACATATAGGTAATTTTGACGTCTATAGAGTGCAGGTGGCGTGATAAGTCATAGAGACTATCGAGCTAAGGTCATGATGAGACCTGACCAGTGTGGCGGTGCTGACACATAGTTAGAAGAAGAGACCCGAGGTGGGTATTATCCTTCAGGTCAACTAAGGAGTACCGCCCTTTGAGTCGTCCATGCAAAGCATCGTATTGACGGTCGAGTCAGCTCTTGGTGAGTCATTTTCGAGAGAAAGTCGATTGGTCCCGCTTCTCGAGTCGACATGGATAGCATAAATTCGACGAGTCGACAGAATATATACTTCTGCTGGTCTTAGGCCGTCAAGTTAATTAGGGATGTTCTTTCAGAAATGTGTCCATCCGTCCTTTGTCTATGCTTTGCATATGTTGGCAAATGGGAACACTATAACAGTTGGCTCTTTTCACTTGGAGTCGGCTGGAGCTGGGTCGAGTGAAATAAGATAAGCTTCGTGTCCTTGTAAGTCCACTAGAGATGAGAAATTGAAGAGCTTATGCTATCTGACGTGACTGACGTCATCGGGCACCCCTCTGTCTGACATGACTTCGTTCTTATTGGATGATGTTATTATGGATTTGAACCGCCATTTCGGGAAACAAAGCATCATGGAATTAATGGGAGACAGACCAATTTTTGAGCATCGATGCGTAAGGCAGTAAAGAGGTGGCGCTTCGTGTTTCGAGTAAAACAGTTGAGATTCCCAGGTGGATCTTAGCTGTTTGCTTCAAAGACACCGCGTTCCTTCAGATTAGCTCACATGGCTCTTTAGAAATCTATAAATAGCTTTGCTAGGGCTGAGAAGATTTCTTTACGAACTCTTGCTTTGAAATATATCAACATCCTTCCAAACTTTTTGAGAGAATGAAACTTTCAATGGCGTCTTAGGCTTTGATTACTGGCCTTAGTGAGGGGAGGCTCGTTGCCCTTTCACTCATCCGTTCAGGGGTCTACATGGATGATCTGGTGGGGCTTTATGATCGATATGACATCCCCAGGACTTTCACACTGGCGGCGTCAGAGATGAGTGAGCTAGTGTATAGCCATGTTAAGAATCGGATACTATTATACATGGTTCATCTGGAATACAGTTTATGGATGCCCCTCCACCCTTTTATCAGGGAGGTGCACATTGCTCTGGGAGTTTCTCCTTCCTAGTTTTATCCAAATGCGGTGGGGATTTTGGTGGCTTTCATAGTCATCTGCCACCATGTTGGAGTTCGGCCAAGCCTAAGGCTACTTGGACATCTGATCAACGTTAGGTCGGCTGAATAGGACTCACACTACTTTTATCACTACAATGGTAATTTCCAGCTTGTCTCTGACCCTTTGGGGCCAGACGAGAACTAGAGGAAGCGATATGTGTGGGTCTATGGTGCCAACAGCATCTTCGCCTGTTTTGACTGCCCGGAGGCGAATAGGGATGCGTTGGGTCCGGTTGCCCTTAGCGATCCGGAGATAGGGTATTTGAAAAGGATCCGCTCCTATGCCGAATCACGGGAGAGGGACGATCTATTTGATGATGTGTCTCTTCGGGCAGGGGGCGTGTCCATGATTTTGTCCTCCACTGTCAATCAGACGAGGGCAAGTCCTCTTGCTCTTCCGCTGATGGAAAATCACAAGAGAGATGCAGAGGCCGCGAGGTCAAGTTCTACTACCAGGCCTCAAAAAATATTGAGGGAGGCTCTTAGAGCTAAGGAAGTGGTCTTCTTGATGCCTCACGCGGTCGAAATTACCTCTGAATTGAGGGGGGGACAAGGATCGAGAGGTGACGTTCAGCCGGACCAGTTGTGGGACCTCTGCCAGCTGGAATGAGTTGGCTGGTTACTCAGTTTAATCACTTGAGAAATATGAGGTTGGTAGATGAGTCTTTTCTTGACAGGGAGACAATGACCCTTGCAGTTGATGCTGTTGAAAATAGGGCTCAAGCTGGGGAGGCAGCTGGCCCTAGCTCTATGCATGAGTTGTCTCACCATCCTGGTAAGGAGACTGTGGAGGTCGAGGATATCGAAGGGCGAGCTGGAACTTTGCCAGACCATGAGGAGAATGGTGCTGACAAGAGGATTCTGGGGGAGATGCCAAGTGTTGGCATTCATCAGGCCCTTCAAGCTTGCTTGGCTCAGGGGACTTTGTTGGAACAGGCCTTGTTCAACCGCCTCGAACATATGCATGAGTCATTTCTGGCATGGTGGGTAGAACAGGCCTGGGAGAGATCGGCCAAGGAAGAGATAGAGAAGAGTACTGCTACTTTGGAGGCCGAGTTATCTCTCAAAGAGGGTGCTTAGTGTCGAGGTCTGGACGAGAGAGAAAGGCTTCCGAGGGGCTATCAGATCCAATGTTTCAAACAGACTGGAACTATAAAGGATCTCTGAGGAGAAGTGGCACTTCTGAAGACGGAGGTCGAGTCCGAAAAGCGTTAGAGGGTGACAGCTGAGATGGAGGCTCGATCGAATCACCTTTCCTTCGAGAAATCGAGGAGGGATCTTGTGAAGCAGCAGTCAAAGAGCCAAGCGTCCGAGACGATTATCAAGGACCTGGAGAATAAGCTTGCTCACCTGGACTCAGATCAGTACAGTAAGAAAGTAGTCGACGAATGGTGTCATGGTGTCATAGGCCGAGTGGAGGTGGCTTTGGCATGCAAGGCCAGAGTCGACTATTTTGTTTCGCTGGTACCTTCTCATTCTCATCCTTCTCCTGACTGCTTTTATCCTTCTCGCGTCTATTGCTGCCTTGATCTCTTGAGAGACGTTGAGAGGAGCGGAGGGGGGTTGGATTTGACAGTGAGTGATAATGAGGGCAAATCATAGAATGGCGCCGCGACTATCAAGACTCCTGGGGAATCTTTTGTTGCCGCTGCCGCCAAGAGGCCGTCGAGCCCTACTCTCGGGTCTGGCCAAGAGCTCTAAGGACTCATCTCTTCCTTTGCTATTTTTTAGAGAGCTTGTAATGAAGTTTATTAAAATGAAAATCAACTTTATTTTCATTATGGATTTTGCCTTCATGTGCTCTTTGCTTCTGTTTTAGCTTGAATAATATGTAGCTTTGTTCTGATTGAGAGAACTAAATATTGGTTCGGGTGAATCAATCTTGATGTGTGGATCTATATATAGAGGGGTCAAAATGACTGATCCACCTAACACCTTATGATGGATGAGCGATTTGACAAAAACTTGGTGAACGGACACCCAAATTTGTGTGTCAAGAAGCAAGCAGCCAAGCATTCAGAGATTGCACTTTAGGCTTATGTAGAATGACATGAATGCCTTTTGGAAAAATGACAACCCTAAGGTTGGGTGCCTAGCTCTTACGTAGGTGCCTAGGTCTTTGATATCCCCATATGGTCGAGAGGCGACTGTAGGAGTCGATCATAGGGTTGGTGCCTTGGGTTTATTCCTAAAAAGGTACCAAGAGCTTAGAATTCGACTGAGGAGTCCACTGTCTAGAATTTATGGAAGTTAACTAGGTCTTTGGTAGCCTTGAGCCTGAATGACAATCCTGAGGTTGGATGCCTAGGTCTTAGATATCTCCATATGGTTGAGAGGCAACTGTAGGAATCGACCATAGGGTTGGTGCCTTGGATTTATTCTTGAAAAGGTACCAATGACTTGGAATTTGACTAAGGAGTTGAATGTCTAGAACTTATGGAAGTTGACTAGGTCTTTGGCAGCCTTGAAGTTGAATGACAATCCTGAGGTTAAGTGCTTAGGACTTACGTAGGTGCCTAGGTCTTCAATATCCTCATATGGTCGATAGGCGACTGTAGGAGTCAACCATAGGGTTAGTACCTTTGGTTTGTTCCTAAAAAGGTACCAATGACTTAGAATTCAACTGAGGAGTTGAATGCCTAGAACTTATGAAAGTTGACTAGGTCTTTAACAGCCTTGAGGCTGAATGACAACTCTGAGGTTAGGTGTCTAAGTCTTCAATATCCCTCTATGGTCGGGAGGCGGCTATAGGAGTCGACCATAGGGTTGGTGCCTTGGGTTTATTCCTAAAAATATACTAAGGATTTAGAATTCGACTGGGGAGTCGAATGCCTAGAACTTATAAAAGTTTACTAGGTATTTGGCAGCCTTAAGACTGAATGACAACCCTAAGGTTAGGTGTCTAGGTCTTATGTAGGTGCCTAGGCCTTCGATATCCCCATATGGTCGAGACTTGAGAGGTGGCTGTAGGAGTCGGTTGGTGCCTTGGGATTATTCATGATAAGGTACCAAGGGCTTGGAATTCGACTAAGGAGTTGAATGCATAGAACTTATGAAAGTTGACTAGGTCTTTGGTGGCATTAAGGCTGAATGACAACCCTGAGGTTGGGTGCCTAGGTCTTACGTAGGTGCCTAGGTCTTCTATATCCCCATATGGTCGAGTGGCGACTGTAGGAGTCGACCATGGGGTTAGTGCCTTGGGTTTATTCCTGAAAAGGTAACAAGGGTTTGGAATTCGATTGAGGAGTCGAATGCCTAGAACTTATGAAAGTTGACTAGGTCTTTGGCAACCTTGAGGATGAATGATAAGAGTTAATTCATATTGGTGAGGATTCCATTAATATTGAAATTTACATGCTTGTGGAGAGTAGCCGTCATAGGCGCTTAACATTCAAGGGTATTACAAGGTTCTTCTGTTTAGGGTATTTAGTCAAGAGGTGCTGGAACACAACTCTTCTAGGACTATATAGGGACCTTGCTGGTTAGGAACTAGTTTTCTTTGTCGAGCGTCTTTGCGGAGGGATGGCTCTGCTGAGGGCGAGGTTACCAGCACCAAACTTCTTGAGTTGGCTTTTGCCATTTCTAGTAGCAAGCGATTTGCTTGTACTTGGTGATGGGTGGCCAGAAGCATTATTTGCCATCTCATCAAACAAGGTTCCTCTGAGTTCAAATCTTTATTGAGGTCTTGAAGGGGGATCTCCCTTGAGGAAACCTTGGGAGTAATAGGAGTCGGATCATCCTATGGATGGACAGATCTCCCTTGTGGGGATCATACGGGTCGCATGCTTCAACCATAAAAGTTTAGGTGACTTTTGTGGTGGGATTCTTTCCTGGAAACTCAAGAAGTCGGGGCTATTTTCCCCCCAACAAGTTTGATCAGCCGGTGGGCTTTTACTTTTTTCCCGCAATCTCATCCCCAAAAGAGCTGGAGTTGCTTTCTTCAAAATCATTGTGGTTTTTATGAAGAAGCTTCGGAGGTAATGGGAGGTCTTTCATCGTGTGGATGATCAACTTGGCAAATACTCCCAGAATGGTCGCTATGGCTATGGAGGAGCATGACTATGTCAATTCTCCTCGTCTAAGACCAAACCTCCTTAGCTTGGGTGACACAACTCCAAGCTTCATTTAGCTTAGGTGGCACAACTCCAGTGTTGTTTTGTAGGATGAACATGGTCAGGCCCTTGTCCGGAACTTGGCAGATCTTCCCAAAAAAGAAAGGAGAGCCCCACTGTGGGCACCAAACTGTTGATGACTAAGATCACACAGTCAGTTGGTTTGGATCCGGGGCGGGATCAGTTCCTTTCGGGCCCTCGTTGAGATGAGATAGAGGATATTGATGAACTAGAACCGCCTCCTTCTCCGAATTTATTCTTGAATTGGGGTTACCGATCATGCTGCACAAGCAAAGAATTCATGAGAGGACGGGGACCAGTTCCCTCGTGGTTCCTCCGACAATCAAGTCAGCTGGTGAGCTTGAGTAGGGAATGGGAAGGTCAGGAACCAATGAGGTTCTTGAGGGAGTTATGTGCATGTGAGAGGGAGATCCAGTGATCTGTCGCTCTTGATCAAGCTAGTATAGTGTTAGTTTCACAGGGAGAGCGAGAGATCCTCTCTCTTCGCCAAAAAAATCCCTCCTCTCCAAGTTAGGGTAGTACTTTTATATATATTTAATGTGTGAAGAGTAGTGTTGTCATTTTGATTGAGCACAGAAAATCAGGGACAAAGTGCAAGCTGGCAGCTGAATCATCCCCAATTCAATAGAAAAGCAGGGCACGCTGGCAGCGGAGCTGCCTTTGATTTACAGATATCGGCCGGCAACTAGCGGAAGAGTCACTTAGGCATGGGAGAGAACATCTCCGCATTATCCGGGAAGTGATAGTGGAGGGCAGAGTGCAGGTGGCGTAACAAGTCATAGAGACTATCGAGCCAATGTCATGATGAGATCTGACCAGTGTGGCGGTTTTGACACATAGTCAGAAGAAGAGACCCGAGATAGGTATTATCCATCAGGTCAACTGAGGAATATCGCCCTTCGAGTTGTCCATGCAAAGCGTTGTATTGACAATCGAGTGGGCTCTTGGTGAGTCATTTTCGAGAGAAAGTCAACTGATACCGTTTCTCGAGTCGACATGGATAGTATAGATTCGACGAGTCGGCGGAATAGATACTTCTACTGGTCTTAAGCCGTCAAGTTAATTAGGGTCGTTCTTTCAGAAATGTGTCCATCCGTTCTTTGTCTATGCTTTTCATATGTTTGACGAATGGGAACACCATAACAGAATGCCTATAAGAGCAAATATGTAAAGATTATTTAGAGACTAGTTCCTTGATTTTAAATATCCAATGATTCAATGTTATTCCCACAAATTTTTAAAATTGCTTATGATTTTAGGGACTAGTAGTAACTTATTAAAAATTTGAGGGACAAATTATAAATAAGCTATATTTAAAAGAAGTATTATTTTTTAAAAAAACCCTCTCAACTATGGAGATTGTCTTAAAAACATACTCAGGTGATTCAATTTGACAAAACCCCTCATTATATTGGGTGTTATAAATAACCCCTCTCAATTTTAGTATAATTTTAGTATAATTTTAGAAAACAACTCTCAACTATAGCATATCTCATAAAAATTTCCCTAATCGTTTACACTTCTATCAACAAACCCCCTTAACATAGTTACTTAGATATGTGATTTGGACAAAATACCCTCTTGAAGAAAGCAATTTTAATTAAAAATATATATGAATTTACATGATTTATATTTTCTTTCTTGACATAGTTCCTTCGATACGTGACTTGTACAAAATACCCTCTTGAAGAAAGAATACATCATCAAATTTTGAAATTGATCACATAATTTATATTTTCTTTCTTAATTGAATTTGCACATTCTAACTTAGAAAACTTTAGAAAAAGTTTTTTGAATATCTATAATACTCGATCGCCAGATAAACAACAGGTGGAAGTCAACAACAGGTGGAAGTGATTTTTTTATAACTGAATAAAATCCTTAATGACTAGACAAAACCTACCATTTTCCTTAATGAATTCAAGAATTTATTTTTTATTAATAAAAATAGGTTTTTTCCGTATTGGTCCCTTACATCATTAATATTTTGAAATTATACATTCAAATTACTAATTAATCTTAAATCATTAATATTTTAAGGCTTTAAATATCACTATTTCTCTAAAGACAAAATGTTAAAATTACACATGGAAATATCCAAAAAAATTAATATATTATGATAATTATAAAATATTTTACAACCATGCTATAGTAAATAAATAAACTTAAAGTAAATAATTATAATATTTGACCACGTACAAGGCACGTACATTCCACGTATTAATATATAAGCAATTGTGCGTCGGATATGTGAAAAGTCTAATACGGGATGCATGCATACTGTGATTTATCTTTCCTTCTACGTTACCCATAGAAGTTTTACAAATAAATACACTGTTAATATTTTGCGTTTAAATGTCTTCTATTTTTTAAAGTTTGAAGAATAAACACATAACAAGCAAAATTTTTAATTCTTCTATTTTATTTAAAAAATCAAATATTTGAGTTTGCCTGTTTTTATTAATAAAATTAGTCTAATAAAACAGTTACATAATTGTATCCTACCTACTTGAGAATACTTGCTTCGCCCTTGGTATGATTAGCGGTATTGAAACTATAACCCTCAACTCTTATCAAACTTTGAAGATTTGATATTCAATTTGGTTCTTTTAGACCCAGTTCTTATGCATTTAAATAGGATTGAGAGAAACAAGATGTGGTTGTGCAAGTAAAGATTTTGGCCAATAAAAAAGAGAAATATTCTTGGGTGCTCAATGAGCATCAAGGTGGCCCACACCACACCAATAAGAATAGGTTATGTGACACAAAGTACATGCAAATTAGAAGAATTTTTTTGTGCTATAAGAGCCACTCTTATTTGTGTGGGGAATGCCACATTAAGAGCGGCATGTTAGAGTTTAAATTTAGGGTTGTTGTGCAAAATACCCCAATCGTCGTTGAAAACCGTGTCGAGGAACCAAACCAAACGCCGATCAAATAGGGCCAAAACCAACCAAAATCAATGCACAAACAAAACATCAATTTTAATGTGGTTCGATAATTACCTACGTCCACGGGGCAAGAAGGGGATGGCGTTTTCACTAATAGAGAAGAAGAGTACAACTTGAGATTACAAATCACTCGAAGGAATAAACTAATCTCACCAACAAAGCTCTTAATCTCTCCAAATAAATCCTAATCAAATAGCTCAGAAAATACCTCTTTTCTGTGCTCCAAATATCCCAAACTCTTGCCTTAGAAACCCTAGAAATGTATATTGGTATTTATACAAACACCAAAACCAATAAGAATAGGAAACAAAACATGGGCCTGACCCGCTACGTGGTCGACCGTCATGGTCGACCGCGACCAACGACAGAACCTGGAAAACTTCTACAGGGTCCGACGGTCGACCGCGGCGGTCGACCGCGACGGTCGACAGAGCCCAAAAATACATTACAGGGTCTGGCAGTCGACCGCGCCAAATCCAGACTCATAAATGAGCCTGTGCACGTTCACAATTTTTTCAATTCTCCACCTCGGTGAAGTTTCTACCAAAACTGAGCCAACACCAACCAAGCCAAATGCCTCACTTGTTGCATCCAGTACGTCATGACAACGGACTGATGACAACGGATTCCATCCACATAAGTTGAGACCCAAACGGGAGTGCGAACACTCACCCAAACGTCGATGTCTACTCACCAAATCGGCTGCATCATAAAGACTGCCTATGTATCATCTTGCCCAACGAATCAAGCCTTCACGTGGTTCACCCAAACGGTCTCCAAAGGCCCTCAAACAAATAGAAAAGTCTGCAACTCTTCCCTAATATCACCAACGGATCTGTAACTGATAGCGGCCCCAAACTGATACAAATCAAACACCTCCATCTGAGGTGAACCAATGGCCATATCCAAATCATGTCCACTAGCTGCAACCGAATCCAAAACTAATCCATCATCTGCATCCGAATCCAAATGATCCCTAATCTGTGTCATCTCAGCTGGAATCGCAAATGACGTAGTATGATCTGGAGTATGTGGAATAAACTCCATCCGACGTAGAGTAGCATCACCCTCCACCTGCTGTGATATCCAAATGACCTGATCAACACTCTCCACTTGCTGAGAGTCAAAAATAACATTCCTGCTCAGAACAAAATTAGAAGCTCCCAAACGATAATCAAATGAGCCTCCGAATCCCAAACGCGCAATCGGATCAAATCTCACATCCTCAATGCGACCAAATGCTGTGTAACCAAATATCCGACGCCAACCAAAATCTGAAGCAGCTCTACCAGATCTAATAACTTCTAATACAGCAGTCGGTGACCTATGACTAAAATGACCCAAATATGTCGAAACTCCAGAACCAGAACCAATGCTCGACAACCAACGCTGATCCTCCTCCAGAAAGGAACGACCCATTGAAACTGTCATCTCATCTCGTCGCCCCAAAGTCTCCACAACAATGAAGTGTTTCAAGTTGCCATGAGCTCAACACAAACGCAAGAAAGGACCCCTACCAAAGCTATAACAACGGGTTACCTTTCTACCAATACACTTCTTCCAATTGTTGTTGACTTCTAGGACTTTACACTAACGGGAACTGGTCGCAACCAAATAATGCCTAGAACAACCAGCAACTGCGAAAACTACAAAACGATTATCTCCCAATGATGCCTCCTTGGAAGGCCCCCAAATGCCTGACTGAACACCTCCTAAAAGACCCCTCGCTCGATGGATAGAAGTGCCAAACTCCACCACAGTCTTGCTCATCCTAATGTGCTCAAAGGACTTCCATCTGCAGGTCAAAGTACTCCTTAACAACCTATGCACGACATCATCAATCAAATACCCCAGCACCAAACTACACCACAATCTAGTCAAATCCAATGAAGTCGTCAGAGCTCTATTAATCACCGTGCTTCCAAGCAAATAGTATAAGTTACTCATTCTGACACCCTTCATTATAATCATGGACCCAAATGTAACCTTCAAACGTGCATCTGCCAAGGTCACCCTATAGCCTGCTGCCTTCAAAGCTCCAAGTGAAATGATGTTCTTCTTCAACAGAGGAACGAACCTCACTCTAACTAACTCCCGAATCACTCCGTCACTCATCATGATCTGAACGGTGCAAATACCACCAATAGAGCATTTATGATTATTACCCATGAGCACGAAATCCCCTCTTTCCGACTCCTGAAAGCTAAAGAACCAATCACTCCTAGGACAAATGTGGTATGTAGCACCCGAGTCCAACATCCACTCTGTAGAGTAGGCAACACAAACTGACGGTAGTATAGATAATGAGTAGCCCGAAGAATCTGAATCTGTATCGTTGCCACTTGTCTTGACAACGTTCACCTCTGAAGCCTGAATAGCTTTCCCCTTATTCTTCCTGGCTTGATCATTTAACTTTGGGCATTCAGCTTTTTAATGTCCATCTTCTTTATAAAAAACACACTAATTCCTACGAATTCCAAGATGTGCCCCTCTAGACTGTGACATTCTACCTCGGTTTGGACCTTTTGCTCTTGCAACCAATACCCACGTTACCGGCTTAATAGAAGTCTCCTTGTCCTTCTTCCTGAGTTAGAAATTCACTAATGCAGCGGTGACCTCACTATATGAAAGATATGCCTTTCTATTAATAAGAGTAAGGACAAACGTCTCATATTCCTCGTCGGGCAAGGAACTCAACAATAGCAACGCCTTGTCCTCATATTTAACAATGACATCTACATTCGTCAAATCTGCAAGAAGCTTCGTGTAGTGGTTCATGTGATCACTAATGGATGTCCCCTTCTTCAATTGGAAGCGATAAAGCCTCCTCTTCAAATGCAAGCGGTTTTCGACACTCTTCGTCAAGTACTTGCTCTCTAGGACTTCCCAAATCTTCTTAGCTGAAGTCTTATTCATCACATCATATTTTAGATCTTGAGTGAGACAAGACCTAATCACACCACACGATGTCTGATTCATCTTTTTCCAAACATTCTCATCAATGTCGTTCGGTTTCCCGTTCAACTCTAACGTATCTTCCAAATTCTGCTCATTGAGCGCATCCAAGACTTCGCATCGCCAAAGTCCAAAATTATTAGTGTCATTAAACTTCTCCACATCAATCTTCATCGAGTAGACACTCAAACTTTGAACAATCTTCATACCTGAAGAACCACCCTCAACTCCCTCTTTTTCAGTCATAATCCTCAACACACCAACAACCAATGCGGAAACAAATGAAGAATAGATCCAAAGCTGAGAAAAGAAAGAAGCTTTACCAAAAAGATCTTACCTTTCTCACCAACTAAAACCCTAGACGAGCTTTCCAAAACGATCTACTCCTCCAAATAGTCCAAGCATAGCCCGAGCTCTGATACCAATTATTGTGCAAAATACCCTAATCGTTGTTAAAAACCGTGTCGAGGAACCAAACCAAACACCGATCAAATAGGGCCAGAACCAACCAAAATCAATGCACAAACAAAATACCAATTTTAATGTGGTTCGGCAATTGCCTACGTTCATGGGGAAAGAAGGGGATGGGGTTTTCACTAATAGAGAAGAAGAGTACAGCTTGAGATTATAAATCACTCGAATGAACAAACTAATCTTACCAACAAAGCTCTTAATCTCTCCAAATAAACCCTAATCAAATAGCTCAGAAAATACCTCTTTTCTGTGCTCCAAATATCCCAAACTCTTACCTTAGAAACCCTAGAAACGTATATTGGTATTTATACAAACACCAAAACCCAATAAGAACAGGAAACCAAACATGGGCCTGACCCGCTACGCGGTCGACCACCATGGTCGACCGCGACCAATGACAGAACTTGGAAAACTCTTACAGAGTATGGCGGTCGACCGCGGCGGTCGACCGTGACAAACGATAGAGCCCAAAAATACATTATAGGGTCTGGCGGTCGACTGCGACGGTCGACTGCGCCAAATCAAGACTCATAAATGAGCCTATGCACGTTCGCGGTTTCTTCATTTTTTTTCATAAAAACCACATTTAAAATAGGTTGTCTTTATAGGAGCCACATTTATGTTTCAATTAATACAAGAACCACCTTAAAACAACAAATTAGTTTCAATCAACCACCAAAATTAGTTTCAATCAACCACCAAAACTCAGCTTTAGAGAGAAAAATAACTAAAATATTATAAATGATCTCACTTAAAATCCTAATTTTCTTCTCCCCACTTAAAATTCCTATCACTCCACTCCTCAGCATCAACATCAATGGCCGGCGGTGGCAGCTCCTCCTCCGCCCACTCCCTCTCCTTCTTCACATACCGCGTCTTTGCCTCCGCCATCTTCACTCTCCTCTTGCTTGCCTCTCTCTGTGTCATCCTCTCCTATCACTCCTCCTCCTCCTCCTTAACCCTAGCTAACTCCTCCACCGACAACCAACACACTCTGTCATCATCGTCGTTCTTTGCCGGAACTTGGCATTGACGGAGCTTCCTCTCCCTTAGCTCCTCCGATCCTCTCCACACCCGCCTACTCTTTCCTCGCTCACCGCTTGAAGCTCTCCTGTTGGAAAAATTAATGATCTATGCATGAATAGATGAACTAGAAATATAAATTAATTACCGTTCACCGACAAAATAATGGAAGTCTTCTCCTCTCTCCTCCCGTAGCCAATGATGGGAATTAGGTCTCTTTTCTGCGTACGGTTGAGAGGAGGGACTCCCACCCTTTAAATAGATATTTGTGATTAACCCTACCCATCATGGTTTAATCACAACCGTGGGATTACACTCCAATTGATCCTATCCTTTAGATATTCAAGATAACCACCCAACTTGATAAGCATGAAACTGTCTAACCAGACCATGTGGTTAGCATCCTGATCCTAACTTGAATCGATGGCAACTTGAAATCAAATACAAAATTGAGTAGGTTGGGCCACATGGGTTCGTTGGATTAATCAAACCCAACAATCTCCTCTCCACTTTCCAATACCTCTCCTTCTCCTCCTCTCAGCTCGCTTTCAAGATCTCGACATCACCAGAACACAAATTTTAAGTAGGGAAAACAAAATTAACATTTTCAGTGAGGGCATTTATGACATTTTAGACATTTATTCTCATAAAACTAGGCTTTGGTGGTTGATTGAAACCAATTTGTTGTTTTAAGGTGGTTGCTGTAATAATTGAAATATAAAAGCGGTTCCTATAAAGACACCCTATTTTAAAGGTGGTTTTTATGGATAAAAAACCCCTTAAATTTATACTATTTAACCATGACATATGAATTAACATGGAAACCATGGTTTTTCTTTTTTCCTTTTTTTTTCTTTCAAGCAGATCAAGTCAAAAAATGAGCTCCGGAAGTGACTCTCCTAACATATACTTAATATTATTACCAATAGTTAATGAAGATTTTCTAAGTCATGTGAAATGCGCCCCATTTCTTTTGGGCCTTAGATGCCGCAACTCTTGAAGGTCACACCAAACTTCAGTTTTTCCTAATTTCCGTTATGAAACAATTTTTTATAATTTCGTGCAGCAAAGAAATTGTAACAAGAGTAATTACCCACACAAAACTGTACTTAACTGTAAAATGGAATTAAATAGTGCCGATAGATTCGATCCGTACTCAGAAAAATATTTTTCCAGAGTACAAAAGGCACTGATTGTAAATAAGATTCTTTAATTACTCCCTCTATATATTTTTAATCTATTCTCTCTATATTTCGAAAGAAACGGTTTTAACAAAAATGGAGCTCCCAACCTAATTTTGTAAATTATTGTAATTTTCAAGGACAATTTTATTGTTATATGATTTTATGGTTTAAAAAAATAAAGGGTTACTCAGATATAAAGCCTCAAATCTTCAATAATTCTGTATTAGTCTCTCAAATTCTTAAAACTGCTCGTAAGTCCCTCAAATGCTCAGGGTCTCACAATATGGTTCATGTATGACCAAAATACCCCTGAGTTTATTTTCCAAAAACACCTAAGCATTGCTATATTTCATTATGTTATAATGTAAATATAATCCAGAGTCTATAGCTAAAATACTTGCTGAAAAATAATTAACTACAATAATTCAAAGATAAAGCGTTAAAAACTATTTTAACCATATTTCTAGGATAATTATATCCTCACTCAAATTGCAATGCATGTCATATAGCAAATTACTAATAAAATTAGATTAAAATATCGCATATCAAATGAACTAAAATATTTGTATATCATATGAACTGATACGATAAGAGCATCGATCTTATAAAAATGGATGAGATTTTAGGATATTAAAGTGACCTTATAATATAACTTTAGTGTGCTTTTGCACGTGCAATAATTCTAGAAGTAGTAACAAAAATCAAAGTGAGAAAAAGGCGGTAACCTCACCAGGATGCTAGAGAAGCGGGGGTGACGGATC
Source organism: Asparagus kiusianus (assembly GCA_022839385.1). Classification (NCBI taxonomy): domain Eukaryota; kingdom Viridiplantae; phylum Streptophyta; class Magnoliopsida; order Asparagales; family Asparagaceae; genus Asparagus; species Asparagus kiusianus. The sequence goes on along the minus strand of BQKN01067043.1, from coordinate 579,834 downwards.
ATGGTCCGCTCCAGCCCGGCCTTGACGGCGTCAACGTCGATCGTTTTCCCCGACCCCATTATCGATATTATGTAGCAGTTGAAGTGGGGCTGATGAAATAATCTCCCTGCTGGACTTAACGGCTGTCCCTCCTCCTCCGTTATGTCGCCGTCAACCCCTCCTCCGGGCCCCATCTCCCTCTCTGTGTTGATTGTGAGCGGCCTCTTTCTCACGGCCATCGCTTTTCTTACCGATCTGTCCAAAGGGAAATTGGGGAATAAATGCTCAGCATTTATAAGGAGGCTAATTAGCACTTAAATACTCTATAATTTTCCCTAATTGGCACTTGTGTACCCTATTTGGCAACGTTTACCTACCCCAAAGTTTCTAAAATTTGTACTTTAATATTTTTGTCATCCAAATGTGAGATTTTTTTTCCGAATTTATCCATGTGACATTCACAAGCTAATTTTATAACTTTTTCACTCTTAATGTTTGTTAAGTTTGCTATTAGACTGAACATAATACTAGGCTAAGTTTAGTATTAAAAATGAGACCTAAATTACCAAATTGGTTTTTCCCCACTCTGTCAGCGATAAGGTATTAAAAATTACACGATTAGACAAATAAACCCAAAAAATCGTCTTCGAATAATTTTTGACTTCCAGGAGATTTTAAAGTCAATTTTTTAAAACTTTATGGTATATAAGAGTTGCCAAAAACAAGTGAAGATATTAGTAAAAACTAGGGGAGACTATAGGGTACTAATAATAACTACTAAGTGCTAATTAGCTCAAAAGGGCAACATTGTTTTATTATAGTACCTTAACATCGTTGTTTTACAACTTGATAGTAACTGTAGGTTTACCTACTACAAAGTAATGGCATTAAACCCCCTCTATTTTCTCTGGTTAAAAGATTGTGATCATCCTATAGTTTGTGTGTTAGATATGGTTATCTTTCAAAAGTCACACGTATACTCATTTTGATCCTAATCTTATTTATTCATTCTTACTATTGTCTCAAAAATTATTTTCTTATCTTTTTTGACAATAGGTTCGTACGTTTGAATCATAAAAGAGGAAGACTACAAGACTTTTTTTTTTTAAAAAGGATAATTTGTACTGAACTAAGTTCGTTTCCTAATAACTATCTTCGATTTTGGTACAAAGATCTGGTCACCAAATAGATTACTATCCATCGGAGCAATTATTCATCCAAATTCACCTAAGAGAGTCTAGCTAAGTTGGTAAGCTGCCTATGAGTAGTACTTCAAGATGAAAAAAAATTTTGAAACACTTGACATTTACAATGTGCAAAGTACCCACTAATTTGTGTGTTCTTTCAATTTGCAAAGCAATCTACGCTGTCAGCTGGAATAATAATATGTAAAATCTAGTTTTCACCATCATATACAAGTACTTCAGCTTTGATTAGACATTTCTTTGTTTATGTGGTCTAGAAATATTTTATTGAATTTTTGTTGTCTTCAGCTTCACAATTTACAAAGCGTTCTTGTTTACATGATTTCCTCCTATAGAATGTATACAGTCCTATAATTTCGGTACATTGTGATAAATATATAACAACACAGACAACACGTTCGTCCTTTCTTCGCGTGTATGAGTATATCTGAAGTATGCTTCTATATATCACACTGATCTCGTAACAACTGCATCCTTAATGAGCTTGAGAGATTCATCCAAGTCATCCAGAAGCTGATGAGGGTCAGGCACAGAGAGCTCATCCACTGCCAGAACCACCTTTATCTTGTTCATGTAACTCTGGAAGTGAAGCGTAACAGCCTGTCCAAATTCCAACAAACATGTAATCAGATTGCAAATTTGACACAGCATAAATACGAAATACCCATGCACATCCTGGTAAAAAGGCCTGATTGCTGTGCCCATGGAAAATGTAATCTAGTTCTTGAATTGTTAACAAAAAAAAAAAAAAAACACGCGCGCACACACACACAAACCTGATCTATTAAAGATGAACTTACTTGGGGATGGCCATAGACGGTAGGAGCAATGTAAACCAGAGGATGGCCATAAAATGAAACTTGTTCGATTGGTCCAACTATATTCGAGAATGATATCGTTGTATGGCGGAGAACTCTGTAGCAGAGAGCTGCAGCTGCCTGATGTCCAGTAAAAGAATAAGGCATTAGATAAATTTATCAAACAAAAAAAGTTGAGATCGAGAAATGGAAAAACTATCTTATTATAGTATGGGAAAAAGTTAAGGAGTTAGAGCTGCAGGAAGTATGGTTATATTTGAGAGGTCACCAGGTCATTTGGTGATGTTGCATTATGTTTTTTCCTACCAAATGTAAATATTTTCTTGAAGTTATGAAGGTGAAAATGGCAAGTCCTATCTGTATTACACAAAGCATGCATTTCGATTTGCTTGGATAAGACTGTAAAACCAAATATTACCATATTAATTGAACTTTATTAGTTATACATCTCATCATTTGCAGAAATTCTATTAAATTTGATTTTCATAGTGCTTGTTTGACTGATCATATTTCTAACGTGCTTAAGGTCCAAAACATAAACTCGAAAGCACAGAAAAGCAAAGTAAAAGGTATTTCACTTGGTCTCCTATTTCTCATGTATCCAAAACATTTGTGACAAATTAACAAATAGAAAATTAGCATGGAAAAGTTTTTATTGCTGAAACCAGCATTACAGAGGTTTAACGATCAATGCCTAGAAATCAGAATTAAAATGGAAAAACAATTGAGAACCTAAAAACGATCGTCCCTTGAAGAATAGGAAATCACTGTGACAAAAGAAAACATTTACATAAATAAAGAAGCAGATATTATGCAAGGAAAAATTGCAAACAAAAGTTGCTGCAGGTCAAAGAATAAAATTATTAAACACTATGGAGAAAAATAATCGATACAATTTCCAGCATATGTATAGTTACAGCAAGTAGATTTTATTCGTTAGTTTACATTATGCGGTAGCAATACAACCTAAAAATAGAAAATTAGCAAACTAGGTCTACAGTCTGATGAAACCGAAATCACATTGCCAACTAAGCAGCATCATGTTTAAGTTGTTGGATTATTCAGCATACCTTAATTCCCAATAGTTTGACAATGAGAGTACCACTAGTATAAGTAAATATCGCCTCCAAAGAATTCTTTTTCCTCTCTGCATTCTTCATCCCCTGGCGAACATAATCCATGGGGTCCTCATACATAAGTATGGGAAAGTTTAGTATAATGTAGCCAAGCCAATTGCCCCACCTGGTACCTTTCCCGCCTTCCATCATCTCAGCCAATGCCTACTTATCTCAGAAATCAACCACAATTCTCATTGCAGTAATCATAGAACTTAACGACATCAAATTTCTGATGGAAAACAAGACTAACTGATTAAAATGCTTACATGAATTCCTGGGGTAGGCCTGATATTAACGAGAACAGTTGTTCGGAGTCTTATTTTAGCTGGGAGGCTGTTCTCTTTCTTTTCCCCATTGGCAGTGCTACTATATCTCCTATTGAGATATTGTGAGAGACCAGCGGATGTCACACCAATCAGAACATCATTAATGGTCTGCAGTATATCAGTATATGTTGTGCTAGTATTAATACTAAGAAGTAGAAACGCAAATACACGATGTTGTAACTGAAAGAATCAACTTGATTTGGATCCAACAGTACGTAACTCAATATAAGCCCCAAATTGAATCTATCAAATACATGCTCAAAATAGACAGCAGTTCTAAATCATGCCATAGAATAGATATAATAGAACAAAGCACAAAAGACCAGAAGAACTTACACCCCCAACAGCATACTTGATAAGCATGATATCATCCAGGCTCAGCGTCCTGTGAACAATCCGCTTCTTGTGAAGCTCAACCCCCTCCACCCCCTTTATCGGCGTCTCTGTATCCTTCAAAAAAGCAGAACTCGCCATAAAAACCACAGCATCCACTAATGTGTTCCACATAAGCACCAACATAGCCCAAATCCGAAGTATCAAGCCCCAAACTCCAGTCCCCCTTACATCAGAGGCCGTTTGCTTCTGTCTTTTTGCCCCAGGAAGAGATGGCAATGAATCTGGATGTGATGTCTTTCGAGTGCAAGCAAGAAGAAGCGACATGAGAGAGACACCATCACCAAGGGAGTGATGGATTCTGAGGATTGCAACAGCTTCGGCTTCAGAAGTCCGCATGTTGATGATGTGGAAATCCCATAAAGGCTGGGAGTGAGGTAGAGAGGTAGTAGTGAGGGAAGATGCATAATCTTCGACGAGTCGGTCTGCTGAGGTGGCGGTGGTGGTTTGTGGGGGGTTTAGATTTGGGATTATTATATGATCACCTATGATTACTTTTGTTGGTACCCATTTCGAACTTTTGCTTCCTGGGTCATCTGATACCTAATCATGGAAAAAGATTATGTAAGTTTGTACTAGTCACTCTATTCTTAGGGATGATATTTATTTTGGCAATGAACTGAATTTATAATAGACTATGAAATAACACTCACAACATGAAGAGTATACTAGTTCTTACTTGCCCCTGCAAAACAGCTATCTAAGCATCTGTGTGGATAGACCTATTAAAGTTTATCTTAGCATACTTGCTTATTTAGCACAAAACTGATAGTTCTATAAATGTTGTCTCTTGGCAACGCGTAAAGCAAGAGTTCTCCATTTGTAAAATTGGCTAAAAACTTCTAAATAAAGATCATTGCCTAGAAGAGTTAACGGAAGTGAAATATTAACTGAAATTGACTCTTTTGAAACTAAAACCAAGATACTGCTCTATGAATCACTGCTGTTGAGGGTTCTTGAACTGTGGTTTCAAAAACCTAATTCAGTTGCCTAAACAAGCCAGGTTTCAAATTTGAACATTTGCCTTCAAATGACATCAAATGATGCATGTTTCACTAATTGAAGCCAGGCTGTCAAACTAGGGCCAAAATAGTTCCATCAGCCTCATATCAAACATATAGCCTACATCAACATTAAACTTTGTCGGTTTGTGTTAGAACATTCGTGTTAGAACAAGTGCACAATAAAGTGGAAATCATTGCGAAAAACAAGCACGAGAATAAACGACAAGCAATAGCAAACATGGAGATTTACGTGTCAATTAGGGCTACGTCCACAACAGAGGTGTCGGAGAAATTCCACTATCAAAAGAGAAAGAAGTACAAACAATAAGGCAAAATACTAAACCCTCAAACTCTCCTTCTTCAATCCTCACAAAAAACCCTAATCTATATTCTCTCTATTTTAGTATATAAAAGACAACAATAGATCAGGAAAGAGGTACCCAAAACTTGGTAGAAGTTGGAGATCAAAAGAAAAACAAACGGCTAAGATTAAATCATCAAAAACTGCAATCAGCGTCATAACCATCGATGGTCAAACACGGTCATCGATGATCTCTTGCAGTCCAACGATGGTTCCTTGTAATCCATTGCTGTTCAAAATCATGTTTCTGTTTTTCTCCGATTGTTCACTGTAACTCATCGATGATCGAAGTGACTATCGATGATCTCTACTTGACCATCGGTGATCCATTGGCTGAATTGAACAATCAGAGGGTTTTGAGGCATAATTTCAACAGTTCAAAAAAGAAAATCAATAAAGTGAGACTTGGAAGAATTGCACTTGCTAAACAATCTTAATACACTAGCTTACAAGAAAATTCAATTTTGTGATATCCTCATAGTGAAATTAGTTATTTGAAAAGAAAAGGCTTAAAAAACTTGGGTGACTTAATCCTTAGCCCATTGAGATAATAATTTAGAAGTAACCATTGAACTATTAAAATAACAAGCGGCATAGATGTAATGAAATTAAACCAGTTATTCTGGGTTAAAACAGGTACAAGATTTGTAAGTATTCTCAACCTGTTTCGTAAAAGGATCAGATGGTTGCCTTTGCCCCTTTAAATAAACTAAGACCAACACCCACTTGTTAGGGTTCAGGTTTAATTCGCTCCCTAACATTTACAGGCTAACTATACCTTCTTCTAGTTTCTCTATCCAGAAATTAGATACAATTTGCATAATTAAGAAGCTGTTTAGCCTTGAATACTACATGAGAGATGCGCGATAATGCCAAACGAAGCAAGAAGTAGTGAATACAGAGCTTCAAACCTGAAGGAAAAAAATTGTTAGACCCATACTTAACCTGATCTCAATATAGGATATGGATGCAGTAGAGTGCTTGTTTACTATACCCGCCAGGTTATCGGGTATTTCACATTTAATGCAAGCAACAAAAAATTATAAAGCAAGCAAGGGAAACTCAGAACCACATCATATCCAACCTTTTAAGTTCAAGGATAACCACAATAAACTCTTCTTTATTTTTTATGTTTTTTTCTAAATTAAGTTACTTGAATTATTTCAAGTCCTGATCCATCCTTTAGCCCCTGCCTCAACAGTCAACAGGATTTATCCTCTTTCTGATCTACATAATTTAATGGCATCCGTAACCTACCCAATTTTGTGAATGGATACAAATTCTACACTATTACATTTTCATTCACAAGTTCATGCCATAGGGGTGTTGAACTGTTCATTAGGTTCAGGCATTAATTAAAAAAAAAACCAATAGCAGACATTTATGATGGGCGTAGAAGCAGCACATACCCGTCACTGGCTCTTTCCTTCTGAGGAGAGTATATATACATCATGGGCTTTTTGCAATTCCCTGAATACCACAGAATCTTGATAACTTTTATCAATTATATTCCACTTAGGATCACAAATTCAATTAATTACTATAAAAAATACTAATTGGAAGTCTGTATTTAGCTTTCTAACAAAGATATCTATATTTAGTTTAGGACAACTCTGTCATCATTTTCTACCTATGTTACCCGGGTACTTCATTATTGAAGCCGTACCCGTACCGGATACGTACTCGACACTTTTCCGTCCAAACTTCATGGACACTTCTTGAATATATGCATGCATTTCTTACAACATGTACTCAATTATACAATATATGTGTTAATTTAAAACACTTGCCAAAGACTTCCTGGATGTAGAGCTTACACTTCACATCCGTCTTTTGAAACTAATAGGATACGGGTCGGGTTCGTTTCAGTCCATACCCAAGTTCAAAACTATATAGTTAATCGTTTAGATGTCTAGTAAAAAATGAGTAGTTTACAATTCACGATAATCAATATGATAAAATAAACTAAAAAATGTGATCGAAATTTTAATTCTAATGACACATGAAGCGGAAAAAACTATCTCATGTACATTATTAATTCAATATATATGTAGTCGTGTCCCCGTACCCAACATTTTACAGTTTTGTCGTGTCCCCTACCCATACCCGCACCCGTACCAGTACACGTGTCCGTTTCCATGCAACTTAGTTTTCTACTAAATAATGGTCAACAAATATAGATATCAATTTCAGCATTTCTTATTGTTATGACGAACATTTAGGTATACACAATGATATAGTATTAGAAACTAGTACATTCTTAGGAATTAGAGGTTGATCTTATCGTACATAAAAACAAAATTAATTGATGGTGATGGTTTGCAAGGGCTAAACGCACCATTCCTAAAGAGGGTTAATAAATTACAGTAATTGTCGCGATAACTAAACTGTAAAGTTCAAGCTATGTTTAAAGGACGCTAACACTAAATCAAAACTCCCAAGTTGTACTAAGAGTAGAGGGATATAATTTTATTGTCTAACATACCCTGCATATTGATAGCATTTCAGTATCATGTTAAAGGAATTTGTCACTGTACCAAAACTCTGAAGTTGTGATTAGGGATGAGGATTATAATGTTACTTTCTAATATGTTCTCATAGATTGATGGCCCTTTTAAGGGCCAAAAGCTGAGATCACTCTTCTTTTTTTTCGATCTTCAATAGAAATATGTAGTGAGTAGGATTCTAACATGGCTCTGATACCATCTCAAATAACATTGTTAATTTGATTAGTATAAAAATAGTATAGTACGACTAGTATTATCCTGTAGTAAATTGGCAAGGAGGACCCTTGACTATAAACAATTAAGAAGGACACGTTCCTGACATAACAGAATTAAGTATTATGAACTTATGATTTCTGTAGGCGACCTAATTTAACTAACATTATGATTCCTGTAGACGGCCGAAAAAAGGGGGGGAAAACTCTGTAGAAACAGCGAAAACATTGGAGAAGAACAGTATTTTTGGAGCAGACAGAGCTTTGGGTGCTTGCTGGTCGACCGCGAGCTTTGGGGCGGTCGACCGGAAACGTGCACGCTACAGCGTGGGTTTTCTGGAGCTCTGGTCGGTCGATTGCAGCGTCAAGTACGACCGACCACGGATCCTGTAATAGATTTTGTGTTTTTTATAGTTCTGATCGGTCGACTGCGACGATTTCGGCAGTCGACCGTCAGTCGGGTTTGGGCCTGATTGTAGAAACGACGAAAACATTAGAGAAGAACAGGATTTTTAGAGCAGGCACAGCTTTGGGTGCTTGCCGGTCGACCGTGAGCTTTGGAGCGATCGACCGGAAACATGCACGCTACAGGGTGGTTTTTCTGGAGCTCTGGTCGGTCGACCGCGACATCAAGTGCGGTTGACCGCGGACGCTGTAATAGATTTTGTGTTTTCTGTCATTCTGGTCGGTCGACCGCGACTATTTTGGTGGTCGACCGCCAGTCGGGTTTGGGCCTGATTGCGGTTTCCTGTTCTGATTTGGTTTGTGTTTTGATATATATATTGAAACACGTTTTAGGGTTTCTGCGGGAGCTAAAAAGGGGGTTTGTTTTGTGCATAGAAAAGAGTCTTTTTTGGAGCTATTGGTTAGGGTTTTGTTTGAGAGATTGAGAGCTTTGTGTGAGAAATTGGTTTATGGATTTGTAATCTCTATTTGTACTCTTCTTCTCTATTAGTGAAAACACATCCCCTTCTTGCCCCGTGGACGTACACAACTTGCCGAACCACGTAAAATTCGTTTGTTTGTGTTTGTGACGTTATTTTGGTTTGTTTGGTCTTCTCTCTCGGCGTTTGGTTTAGTTCCTCGAAGCACAACAATTGGCTTCCGCGCACAACAAACTCTTTGTTGTCGCTGTATTTGTGGTCATCATTTGTTGGTATTCATTGGATTCAGAAATGGATAAATTTACTCTCGATTCAATAACATCACAATATGAACATTGACAAGTAATTAGAAGTCGCAAATCCAGCAGTAAGAGGGATTTTTAAGCAAGAATAAGATTTCAAAACTTTTACCACGACGCTAGAGAAGCGGGGGTGACGGGCGATACTAGCCTCGAGCCCGGCTTTAACGGCGTCAACGTCGATCGTCTTCGCCGTCCCCATCATCGCTATGATGTTGCAGTTGAAGTGCGGCTGATGGAAGAGCCTCGCGGCCGGGCTTAACGGCTGAACCTCGCCCTCCGTTGACCCCCCGCTGTTGACCCCTCCCGCTTCTGATCCTATCGCTTTCTCCGTGTTAATTGAGAGCGTCCTCTTTCTCGCTCCCATCCCGATCGATTCCCAAAAGTCCAGGGGGTAAAGAGGCTATGAAATAGGACGCGAATCAGCCAACTGCCCCCTAAGTTCATTTTAAAGAGGTTTTTTTGTGTCAAGGAAAGGTGTATGATGGATTACGAGAATGGCCTTCCTTGGGCGCTGCGGCTATTTCCTTTTTCATTTCCACGAGGGGCTGTTTGGATGCCTTTAATAAACTAGAGTATTTATGACACAAAATAAAAAATGGTTATCCATCTCATTATTTTCCATTTGAGTGTTTATATTATTTGGTTAGGAATCTTTGTAAATCCTAAAATAATAGTATTACATTATTTGGATAGTATAATGTAAACTAGAGTATTTATGACACAAAATAGAAAGTGATTATCCACCTCACCATTTTCTACAAGGTTTTGACTTTTTTATTATTTTTTTGGACACATTTATGACATTGTGTCAGCTTTCCAACAAAATCACTCCTAATTTTGGTGATTTTGCTTTCGGTGACATATCATCAAAAGGTGTAAGCTTTTCATGTAAAAGAGAAATTAAACAAACAATGTAAAGTGATGAAAGCTGACGTTGGGACCCACTTTTTTCACTTTCCATCCTTTTACATGGTAAAAACATACAAACAAACAGCCCCTAAAATTATGGAAATGAATTCCCTCACAAAAAAATCAAATTTAATTTTTTTTAGGATATCTAAAAGGAATTCAAAACTTGTGTTTGATTTGAAATGATAAATCAAATAATAGGAAAGCATATCCAAAACTCATATTTGTTTCATTTTTAAAGAATAAGAAAAGAACCATCATAGAGAGAGGAAAAGCAGATAGGATTTGTGCTGTCTAAAAAAGTCATTGTTTTTTCTCTTTTAAAAAATATTTTCTTTAAAAAATTTTAAACAAACCTACCTTTTGGAATCTTATAATAACCCAAAACTTATTTTTTATTCTAAAAATACTAGTTTTCTAAAATTTTGGCCCAGCATGTTTGTTTGCACGACAGTAGCAAAGAAGTAACTGAAGTAGATGAAGTTTTTTCTACTTCAAGCAAAAAATTATGTTTGTTTCTCAGAAAAAACTACTTCAGCTGCTTCCATAAATACAGATGTGACGTCTAGGTTTCACTCCTACTTCCTAGATTTTTTTTTTCCCGCTTTTGAAAGCTCAGAAGTAGAGGGGAAGCGGATAAAAAGTGAGGTCCACTTAAATTAAAGATTTACCAATGGTAGATGATCTTAAATAATATATTCAAACAAACAAATAAATAAAAGAAGATGATGAAGTACTATTCCGTTACTTCTAAAAATATATAAAACAAACACAATAAATATTATTTTTATTATTTTCTATTTTATAATTGAAAAAGTTATATCTTTAATTTACTTTTCATTTCTAGTAGTTACGTCCATCCAAATGACCCTTCGTAAAGATCCAGTGCGGGATTTGGGGAATCAAGGAAGGAAATGTAATGCTTTCGTCGGAGACGTTAGATTGGAGATTGGGTGTTGGTCTGATAGTAGTAGGACTGGTGCTGCCCAAAAGACTCGTTCTAACAAGTTGACACGTGTCAGCTCTCCACTCCTCAATCACCTTCTTCTCAAAAAAGAACAGTCAACGATGTTCATCAGGCTCCGAGCGATGCACTGGTACGATCGAAATCTTTCTTGTCGGATGATAAAATTGTAATGGTAAATTTAGGATAAATATCATAAAACTCCCCTAACTTTGGACAATTATTGGAAAACCTTCCTTAACTTTCAGTATTTTCAAAATATGGTTCATTATTTGTAACGACTATTTTGAGAAAGGTACAAAGCGCTGAGGTCTTCTGTGTGAGGCTTTATTCTTTCCCCTCGTAAAAAAATTCACAATAAACCCCCGTGACTGTTTGGCATTTTGTAGTCAAGCCACCAATAACTTACAAAATCACAGTATTCCCAATAACTTTTGTCAGAAATCTCCAAAGTTAATGTCATTATATCTGACAAGGCGCGCGCAACTCGTGTGACTCAAAAAGATTTAAATACCCCTTAAATTATTTAGAAAAAACTCTTGTGACCTTTTATATTTTCAACTATAAAAGTAGAAATCTCTCTTCTTTTGTCATTCATGTCTTTCTCGCGGCCAAGTTGATGTCCCAAACCCTAACCCTTTTTTTTTGGCTAAAATTGCCTTCACGGTGCTTTTTATGTTGTTTTTAAGTTATGATTTATGGGGATTTTTGCTAAATCTCAAAATCTATTAGGTGTTTTTTGTAATCCAAAGTTATTGGGGGTTTGTGGTCTTGAAGGACACGGGGGGTTCATTACAATACGCTGAAAGCTCCTAGACACTTAGTGTGATTTTGAAAGTTATTGGGGGTTTACCGCAAATGATGAAATTCTTGGGGGTTTGGTATAATTTATCCATGTTTTAATTAAATGAAATAATATAAGCTATAAGAAGCCATATTATGTAGCTTATAAGATTAGAAGTTCCATTTTATAAAAGGTTTATTGGTTTTTTGAAAGATTGAAATTTGAAGAAAGATAGATTGAGCTAGCACAAACCAATATTCCATATCTATTGCTATTCCTAACATTGAGAGCATGTTTGACAAGCAGTCAAAGTAGCTTATATAAGTCATTTCTGTGACTTATAAGCCATTTGACATATTTAACAAATGATTTATTTCTAATTAGAAGTCACTAAAAAATAAGATGGGGTGTCCTAGTTTATTTTTTGGTGGCTTATAAGCCACATGGTTTGACCAAATAAAAGTCCGATGTAGCCCTCACATTTCACAAAATTCCAAACTCTATTTATCTATCTCCAATGCCATTAAACGTTATATGGTCATTTTGACAGTAATGATAGCTCATAAACCAATCAGTTGTCGTACACTTTACTATTAGGAATGAATTTAATCTACTAAATTTACAGAACATTTTGGCTTTATAAATTACTTGCTTATAATCCATTTATGGATAATAAGTCAAGTAGATTATAATTGAAAGTTGCCAAACATGCTCTGAGAATGTGCATTTTGATCATCTCACTGCAACTATTGCATTTAGTTATTCTTATCACACTGTAAAAGGTTAACCAAATGCAAGATTTTTAAATAAGGGTTGGTTACAATACACGAGTGTTGGTTGGCAATGGGTTAAGTGAGGGGTTAAGGAGACTTAAATCCTTCTTAACCTGTCAAACACAAAATATATATACAATAGTTAAAGTGAGTTAGCTCTTTATAATTTGTCAAATGCAAAAACGTGTATAAGGGTTAAGTTAAGCCCTTTAGATGTATTAAAATAAGTTAACCCCTCAAAATGATGGGTTTACTAATACCCCTATTTAGAAAGAGTAAGAGTTAGCACATCTATATATAAAGAAAATAGTCAAACTCATTGTTATTCCCAAACAAGAAAACTGATCAGAATAGCTAAAATAAAACTTATTTAACATGTTAATAATTTAATTCTTCGGGTTATCAAATTAGTTAACTACAATAATCATTCTTCTTAACCTATCTTCCGTAACATTCATTTCTAGGTCATTAGACTTATAAACTAGAAATATTTAATCTATGTGATTTTTTATCTTTATAAATTTTTGAATGTATAGATCATAAAGAACATTATGGATCATAATGAACATTATAGATCATAATGAACGTTATGTTGGTTATAAATCACATAAAAAAAAGAATTAAGATGAATATTTCTTATACAAAAATCTTGATTCTGCACATTGCTATATTTATTTCTGTTTTGACAATTTTACTAGCTAATTTAGAATTACAACTTTTCATGTGAAGAAAATAACTATTGAAACGAAGTTGTAATTACTACAGTCCTACGCATTGCAAATATAGACAAGAGTATCTATTATTTATACTCACTACTCCAATTGCATTATGATAATCGATATAATTAATTTATGTTGATAATCAAGTTCCGTATTAATGACAAAGTTTTTTAATTAGTTTTTTTAATTTATTTTTTTCAAATTAATTTAAATGTCTATGGCACTAGGTTGATTTATTATTAATGCAAGTGAAAGTTACAATAATTCACATAGTAACACTGGCTCATGCTTAGCAATTGTTAGATTGCTTTTGTTAAAACAGAGTAAAATTTACTTACTTTTCGCATACACATTGTCTTAAAGAAACACCTCTCTACAGTTGCATCATCTAAAAGAAATATGGAAATTTTATTTACTAATTAATATTATAATTTGCTGTCAAGTACAATAATGCCAAAAGGTTTAATTAAGGATACTAGATAATTATGTCAACAAGCAAATTTTAACTACCTGTATCAATGCTAATTAACAGGTGCAAGGTAATGTATGAAAGTGAATTTCAAAAGAAAATAAAACATTAAGATATAAAAGTTAAGTTCCATTATACAAAACAGCACAAGTAACACACACAAGAATTTCCAAAAAAAAACACAAGAGAGAAGATGATGGACGTTAACAAATAGCACTGATCCGTGCATCGCACGGTAAAATATTTGTGTGCCTTACAAAAGATGTATCCCGATTCACGTTACACCAAAAAAACAAGTTGATTGCAGCAAATACTGTAAGCTTGTTGGGTTTGATAAAGCCATCTGTGAAGTACAATCGTTTGGATGTCTCTGGAATTGTTTGTTTTCGCTTTGTTTTGACCCTGAAGTTGGTTGCTTCAAGCAATCCGGCGCTGTCCTAATAATTGAAGGCACCCATGTACCGAATAGTTTTCTCCACACTGCACTTATACATCCTCTCTCTTTTTTGTAGCTAGTAGTTACGAGTGTGTACCTCATGCAAAGCACGGCATCCTCTGTTCTTTAAACATTGTATTTTAAACATGTCTCACTCTAAGTATTAATACATTTGATTTGATTATTGTATGATTAAAGTTAGAAATCATACTAAAATATATGTTAGAAATGTTGGTTATAAATCAAATACTAAGCTTATAGCATGCAAATTAACAAATAAACCCGAATGTAAAAAGAATCAGAAAATCTGGTCTGATCGGGAGCAGTCGTGTAAACACTGCCCTAGAAGATAAATGACCCGCCTATCGTCCTGACGCAGATGATCCCCTCTCCTCTAGCGGTAAAAACCACCAGAATCGGCCGGCCTCTATACTCAGGCGAGAGAAAATAGCTTTAGCTCAGATGAAGAAGTTTGTCCAATAGACTAAAACTAAAAATCTTTTAGAGGGGGGAAAGACAAAATATTTTTCTTTCAAAGAGATGAGAAGAGATTTTTGCTTTCTGTATCTATTCCGAGCTCACCCCACAGCTATATATAGTGTTCATAACCCATAATCATTGAGTGAACTCCGCGTAACATACGCAAAAAACGCGCGTAACATTCGACCGTTACGCATAATTCTCTCAGCCGTTACGCACACAAAAAAACGTGCAAAATAAAGACAGAGAAAACAAAACATGTGCGTGCGGAGCGGCGTGGCGTGGTGCGTGCGTGCGTGTCCCCCTCAAAAGGTAATATTTGACTGATAACATAACAATCAATAAATAAATCAATAAATCAATAAATCACAAAACAAATATAGGTTTGGCAACCTTTCGTATCATGAATTTAGGAGAGGTAGCTTTCGGCTTTGAACATTTCCTTAGTGAGTTCATCACCACATGAGGGACATAATGGACTAGGCCTTGAATTAAGCCCCTTTAACCGGGTATTGACGAAAACACACAAAATAAGTCTTCATATATTGAGCAAAGCGGGTTGAGCGTTAAAGGTCATGCTCACAATAAACCGGCTCATGAGAGTTTTTAGGAGGTAGCCCACCCCCCCCCCCTCAACCTCAGCCATCACGGCTCCTCTCACGTAGGTAAGTCCTCTAATGGTACTACAGCTGGATATCATACCCTCCGTAATATACGCGTTGGACTTATTAAGAGTAAAACTCAGCCTAACCAGCTGTATCATAAGTGCATCGCCACCATAGAGAAGGGGTAGTAGTAGATGCTACATAATGATATATAAATATATCTAGGTCGATGCTCTACATAAGTATCACTAGTCTAGCTTGTTTCTACCACATTGAACCTACATTGGGACTAAGTCTCCAAATAAAGGTTGGGTTATCACTGTCAGTGACCTCACTTATGGGCTTAACTCCATCTCTCTCGATGAATCCAAAACCATGGTCCTAGATAAACCCTTAGTCAAATGGTCAACAAGATTCTTTTCAGACTTTACAAAGTCCAAAATCACAACTTTGCCTGGCAGGCGTTGTACAGATTTATATCTTATTTGAATATGTTTGTTTAGTTTTTTATTAACACGCACTTTCTTTAGAAGCTCTATGGTAGATCTAGAATCAGAGTGAATGGAAATTGGAGGAGAGGGTTTAGGGACTAAAGGAAGTTCAGAAAGTAGATCTTTTAACCATTATGTTTATGTGCAAGTGGTATCAAGAGCAATTAGTTCAGATTTTATGGCGCTCCTGGCAATTACTGTTTACTTACATGATTTTTAGGATACAACAGCACCATCAAAAAGGAAAACGTATCCAGATGTAGACTTTACACTGTTAGAATTCGTGACCCAGTTAGCATCACTATACCCTTCTATAGCATCAGGGTATACAGTGTAAGTCAAGCAATAGTCAACTATACTTTTTAAGTATTTAAATACTCTCTCTGAGGTAGACCAATGATCTTTGCTAGGGTTGGTGGTTGTAGGCGTTAAAATTTACCTATAGGTTCCCGAACGTAGCTCGAGATGAAGAGAAGACAATGAACGTCGATGTCCAGTCAAAGAAGTTTATCCGATGCCAAAAGGAAGCAAAGGAACATACGAAGGAATGTGCGAAACGACGAAACAACAGGACGTGAAAATCGACGAAACAACAGAACCGGAACTTAGACAAAGTGTCTCACCTGCGAGAAACTTCATTGTGTCTCACGGGTGAGACACTTCAATGTGTCTCGTGGGAAAGACACTTCAAGGTGTCTCGTGGGTGAGACACACTGATGTGCCTCTCACACACATCAGTGCCTCACCCGATAAGCCTCCCGACGACACGTTTTTCGATAGATTTATCATGATTCGTTCATTCTAGTGGCCTCTTAACTGCTTCGGGTTATCTTTAAACATGGTAAAGCCGTTATTAACTAAAGATAAGGCCAAATCACGGATTCCTATCTACAAACACGGCGTTCAAGCCCTATAAATAGCCCCTTCGTGCAATTGTGAAGGGTACTGATGGTTGACTGACGAACATGCGAGAGAACCTACATTTTCCAGAGCAGAGCCATGATTTATAGAAAGAGAGAGGTGGGGTCTTGGTGATTTTCTGAACATAAAGGGAGGATTTCGAGAGATCCATAGCCTTTCACCCATTTTCTTAAGATCAGACCCTGTTTTGATCTTGAGAAGAGTGGTAATCTCACTTTGTTGAGGTTATTAACTTCTGTTCTAAGTTTTCTCGATTGAAACAAAGAACAATGAGCCTTCTTTTAGATCAGCCCAGATCTGTTATTCGACGGTCTACGAATCAAAGCGCCTCCCGGTATAGGCAAAGATTCTATGCAAGCAGCGACCGATAAACAGTCTATGTGTGTGTTTCTAGGAGATCATTTGATTATTTCTTGTGTAGCGAGAAGTCTTATAAAAAGGCCCACTCCTTTGAATCTGTTTTAATCAATAAACAATTTGTAAATGGATTCCGCAATGAAAACAATTTTCGACGCAAACACGCTGGCGACCACAGTAGGAGCCAATAGCCTCTCTGTCGAGATTATCGTGTCGCAACTGAAGATCAAGATCCTGGTTGATGCAGAGGTCGAACACGAATTTGACCAGGCTAAGTTTGAGGAGTATCTCTCCTCCTCTTCATCAATATCTTCCTCATCCTGCAAGTACATGAAGATTTCAACATCGAAGAAGGTGTTTTAGTCTTCAAAGACTACGAGTGATGATTCTCGCCCGATCGTTGTTGAGGATACCCCTTGCAACACCCCTCCGACATTCAATGAAGCTAGAATTTATGCTCACAATAACTCTTCTTTGGTCAAGGAGTTATTTGCTGAAGGCGCGCCAGTTCTGACAAAGAGGGCTCGTCAGAGGCAGCGCCAACGTCTCGCACGTCAGCTCCACAAAGCCTTGGAGCCGGTTGATGGGATCCATTATCATGCAGATATGGAGTTTAGGAGGTATCAAGCGATTCAGCAGCCTCAATGACAACTAACTAACTCTTCCTCTAAGCTATCAACCAGCAAATGAGTCCATATCAAAAGGACTCGTTCAACTCTCGAGGAACGCATCTGAAAGTGTCATGCACTCCTTGCACATGCGCGTATCCTTGTATAGAAGGCACAAGAATTATAGAAAGAAGAGGTGGCCAAAAAACCACCAAAACCACGCCAAGTCTGGATGCTAAAGTCCGAAACGACATCAAAATCAACTCGGAAGACGGCCAAACCATCGCCTGATGGCTGAGACACATCAGAGTGTCTCGCAAGCCGAGACACTTTGAAGTGTCTTGTAGGCCGAGACACTCTAAAGTGTCTCACTGGCTGAGACACTCTAAAGTTTCTCGCTGGCTGAGACACTTCAAAGTGTCTCGGCTATGGTCGAGACACTCTGAGGTGTCTCATCCAAAAGGCTACTCTCGCAGCTGTTTCTCCACTCCCATCAGCTTCCGTTCCTGCTTCGGTCTCCTCCATACCTCCTGTTAAGCCTCACGATGGTGTGGATCTATCCAGATTCAAGATAACGATAGTAGATCACCTTGGTCCTTTGCACGATGATTGATGTAAAGCTCCGGTTAAAGAACATTTGGGTCCGATGAACAAATTCCAAGTGACTCTTCAGGCCGGGGGTCATACGCCTCCTCCCATCAAGCCAAAGTTAGTTCATATCACCACCCGCTTGAGAGTGTGTGTTCAAATCCGAGAGCCTATTAAGACTCCGCACTCACAAGGGGATGGTTCCAAACGTATGGCTCCTGAGAACGCTAATAAGGCTCTACATCCTCAGAAGAAAACACGTCCGTCAAAAGAAGACGTTATACTTAAGGATTCAAACCAACAGTTGATAGGTTGCTCCGATCATCATGTCAATGAGTTGTACTATCGGGCTTAGGGTACGAATGAGTCCCAGAAGAGAAATACCGAGAAACAAACTCTTATTGTCCTTGTGAGAGGCTTATCAGGATAGTATTATCAGAGTGTAGCTGTCCCAAGACCGCTCGTAGAGGGTCTCGGTATTTGAAAGGCTTTCCACTAAAGCATCAAAGCCTAAGCCAAGGTGTTTCCACAAGAGAAGATTAGACGTTCAAGATGATAAACTCCCAGAAGTCACCATCAACATGGCCAATAAAGGGAAGTCAGCACGACGTTCCAGTCCTAAGCCTTTGCCATTGATATCCCAGCGTTTAACCTAGCTACGCTCCGGAACTGTCAAACATAGGGATTATCAGAGGATGCAGAGGGGGCTATCCTCAGATGATGAAGTATCAGACGCTTGTTCTGTAGTCGCCTCAGACAACACAGTGTCCAGTACAGGACGAGTTCGGGAGGCGTTCACAATTACTCCTGATCAACTGGCTCAAATGCTTCAAGACGTTTTAGCCAAACAGAAGGAAGACCTTAGAGCTAAAATGAAGATGGAGATGGAGTTAAACATGCAATGCATGAGGGAAATACATGCCCAAAAACTTCAGACTTTGTCAAATCAGTTTGGTGAATCTAGTCGTCGCAACACTACTAATCAGGTAAATAGCGATTCAGAAGTGGAAGAGAATGTCCATGCTGATACCCCTCCCAACAACAAAAATGTTAGGGCTGGTCCCATCGATAATAACAACACTGGGGGTGGTCTCGTCGTTCCTCCCCAAAATCGCTCGAAGAAAGATGCACGCGAGGACAAGAAGATGAAGGAGCTCGAGAGCAAAATCAACGTCTTAATGTACGTTCAAGAGGTGAAGAAGACCGGCATCCCATGCCCATACCCGAAAGAGTGGAAGTTAATTCCATATCCAGCGAAGTTCAATCTAATTAACTTTATATCATTCGATGAGAGAGGTTCATCCACTCAGCACCTGATTTATTTCAAGTCCCACCTGAGCGTGATCTCTGGCAATGAACCTCTGATGGTCCGGTTATTCGTTGGGACCCTTCGTGGGGTAGCCTTCAATTGGTATCGCCGTCTCAATCTAGAGAGCGTCAACAACTTGGATGATATGGAGACCCTGTTTCTTACCAACTTCTTCGGCAACGACACCGAAGTGTCGATCAAAATGCTTTTTGATGAGAAGCAGAAAGACGGAGAGTCGTTGATAACTTCGTCAAATGCTTCCAGAATAAGGCTATGAATTACCGAGACCCAGTCACAGAGGAGTTCATCCTTCAGACTTGTCATAATAATCTTTCTTTGGATGTGCTGGAAGCCATGGGGTGGTGCCATCCAAAACTTAGAAAGAACTAAAGATGCGTGAAGAACAAGCTGAATGCTTTCTCAAGAGGAAAATGGCTGAAGAGGCCAACCGGCGGCACATCCTCCGAAGCAAAACTTCGTTCCTCATGGTAGATGGAAGGAGCTGGCAACTACAGTAGATGCAAATCAAACATTCCAACTGCAACCTCAACAACAAGCACCGCAGCATTCGCCATCTGAATGGCAACAGTGACCTCAAAGGCAACAAAAAACTTTTGAACCGAAATTCCCGAAGGAGTATTCCTTCAAGGAAGATGAATTTCCTGCTATTTTTAAATACCACCTGGAGAACAATAAAATTAAGTTGCCTCCAATCACTAACCAGGAGGAAGCCAAAAGGACGACAGATCCAAGATATTGTGCATTATACAGGTAGGTCCATCACCCCACTAAGATGTGCTACACCCTCAAGGATAAGATCCAAGCCTTAACTGACGTCAGGATCATCATTGCAAAGCAGCCCAAGAAAAAGAAGGTGGGTGCAAACGCAGTAACTATCAGCTTTGGCTCTGTTCCTTTAACATGGTTTCAATCGGAACCCGTAACAAAGGTGGAAATAAAGATCGTCAATGACAATCCTCATGGACAACACCAGAAGGGGCTTGTGCCACATGCAACCCCAAACGACAAAGTCCTTTGGGTCTATCCAGATCTTCTTAAAGATGAATAGTGGATGTGGTCCTTGTCTAAGAAGAAGTCCAAGGGTAAGGGAAAGTTTTGTTGTGCCACCATAGTGATTCCGGAGGAAAATGACGAAGGGATCCTTACCTTCCTGCTTTCTGACGATGAGCATGAGGATTTTGTGACCAGCGGAGAACCGACCTTTGCCACCAGAAGCGGGAATGAGTATCGATTCAACTATCCCAAGGTGGCCGATCAATTAGCTAAGCAGGGGGTGGTCAGAACCACGCTAAAGTCTTCTGAAGAACCACAGCAACAGTCAGCTACCAAATAGAAGGAGGCTACAGCTAAACAAAAGGAGAAAGAACCCCAGCACTAGGAGGTTCAGAACCCGAAGCAGTATCGATTCAATCGTCTGATTAGAAGAGATAAACTAAGAAGTTCGAACACTTAATACCGTTTCGATATTATGACCCAATTGGCTAATATTCCAGTGAGGATAACCTTATATGAGTTATTGCGGCTTTCCAAAGGCATGAGGGATGCTTTGCAGGAAGCTTTGGCCAATTCTGACATGTTTCTAACTCAGATCAAGCCAGTCCCCGAAGAACCGGAGCCGTCAGTTCAACACTGCAACCTTGCGGCCAAACAGTTACCTACCTTGCATCACCAAAGAGGACACGAAAACAAGGAATTCAAAGCATGATAGGCATTTGTATTTCACCGGATACATTGGCTCCATCATTGTCAACCGGATCCAAGTTGATCTGATTCCGCTGTCAGCTTCATGCCACTCGGACTGATGTATAATCTCGGAATTCCTGCCAGTAAGCTGGCGTCCATGGGTACTGTTATCTATGGATTCAATACCAGTGGGTCCAAACTATTTGGTAAAATCCGAATGAAGTGCCAACTTGGAGACCTGAGGTCCAAAGTCACGTGCTATGTGATCTATGCGGAGACCTCTTATAACTTACTATTGGGTCGACCTTAGATCCATGGTAATATTATAGTCCTCTCCACCCTCCATCAGTGTCTAAAATATGTAGACACTAATAACGAGGTTAAGACAATGGTCGCGGATAAACAACCGTTTAAAGAGTTGGAAAACTATTTCACCGATTCTCTTTTTTACGGTGCTGAATACTATACCGAATCATCGGCCCAAAGTACGGACAACGGAGAAGAAGCTGACACTAAAACTGGGCTTGATTACGATAGAGGTTTTGTATTAAATGATATAATACTTTTTGTAATCAATCTTGACGGTGGAGAATCGTCAGATGGTAGTTGTAATTGGTAACTTACTGAAGTAGAAATAAATAATGATTTAAAGTATTCGCCTTATCTTGATGATGTAATGCAGGGGTTGTTTGATAAACCCGATATACATATGTCGCTTTGGTCGTCTTGTATGATGAAGAAGCGTATCCAAGACTCATTTGGAACAACCCTCGTCATTCCTGCTAAGGCAGGGGGTGAAAAGGAGTTAATCTTTGGCAAAGGTGAGATATCTCTACCATCAGATCCCTTAACAAAAGGAGATAGTGATGATGAGAGACTCAGTCCTCACTTATTCAGATACAGTCAAGAAACGTGTAACTTCATGAAGAAATGGGGATATAACTTCACACTCGAAGAAGGTCTTTGTTTTGGTTGAGGTCCACGAGTTTCACCTCGTCCGGCCTATGTACCAAAAGAAAAACCTAACAATTACTATGACTATAAAAGGGGTCTAGGCTATATCTCTTTATCCGATGATGAATGTTACTATCAAGCCATCTACTGATTAGCGAATAAGGATGGATACTCATCTGATTCTTCAAATTAGGACTCCGACGTCATCCTTGGAGAAATGTTCAAAGGTCTGATGTTGAATATGGCCACGATCGATCCCGCCACAATGGAAGAAGATGATCAATTGCTAACTTGTGAAGATCCTTGGATCCATCACCTACATATCCAATATGGTGATAGATTCGAACAAAGAGAACCTCCCACTAAAGACAAAGTAGTCCAGGTGAACATGGGCGATGAAGCGAATTTGATATTCATATTTGTCAGTGATAGCCTTCCACCAGACGAGAAAGAAGAGTTGATTGCCCTTATCAGGGAATGCATAGACGTTTTTGCCCAGAATTACGAAGATATGCCAGGACTTGATCCAAACATGGTGATGCATCACCTCAATATCAAACCGGATGTCAAACCTATCAAGCAACAGCAAAGATGGTTTCATCCATAAATTATGGAAGCGATCGAGTCTGAAGTTAAAAAACTGATCGACTCGGGTTTTATCAGGGAAGAGTAACATCCCGACTGGCTAGAAAATATTATACTATCCTTAAAAAGAATAGGAAAATCAAGACCTGTATCGACTTCAGAGACCTGAACACCACCTGTCCAAAAGACGACTTTCCTCTCCCGATCACGGACGTTATCATCGACAACACGTGTGGGTTCGAGAGAATATCATTCATGGATGGATTCTCGGGTTACAATCAAATTAAGATATACCTAGATGGTGAAAAACATACCACGTTCAGAACACCACTCGACGTCTTCTGCTATACAGTCATGCCCTTCGGCTTGAAGAATGCGGATGCCACATACTAACGGTCAATGACAAAGATTTTTCAGGAACACCTCCGGAAGACCATCAAGTGTTATGTTGATGACTTGGTCATGAAGGCGGCAGCAAAGACGAACACATTAAAGACTTGAGGATGATATTTGATCTCATGCGGAGTACCAATTGAAGATGAATCCCACTAAGTCTTTTCTAGGAATATCCAGTGGCAAGTTCCTCAGATTTGTTATCACCACTAATAATATCCACATGGATCCTAATAAAGTAAAGGCGATACACAAATTGCAACCCCTAAGAAATCTTAAAGAACTCAGAGGATTGCAAGGGAGATTGGCTTACATCCGGCGGTTCATTTCAAACCTCTTTGGGAAATACCAACCATTCTCCAAGCTCATGAAGAAGGGTGTGTCGTTTATTTGGGATGACGCCTGTCAAAAGGCGTTTGAGGATATTAAGACGTATCTGTCAAATCCTCCCATTCTCATTGCACTAAAGTCAAGGAAACCATTCTTGATTTATGTTAAGGTGACAAATCACTCGTTAAGTGCTTTACTTGCATAAGACGATGACAACGGCCATGAGCAGACAATATGTTACCTGAGTCGGACGTTGGTAGGTACAGAATTTCGATATCTAATGATTGAGAAGGAGTGTCTCGCCCTAATATTCACAATTCAGAAAATGCGACATTACTTGGTTAGACAGACAATCTACATCATTTTCAATGTCAACCTAGTCCGGGTATTCATGATGCAACCGGCTTCAATGAATTGGCGGTTAGCGAGATGGGCCCTGCTGTTGTCCTAATATGATCTTCACTTCAAGCAACAGAAGTCGGTTAAATGACAAGCAATTTGTGATCTTCTAGCGGCTAACCCTACAAAAGATACAACTGAATTATATGAAGATTTACCGGATGAAATCCACGAACTCATACTACCTCCCATCAGTAGGTATGATAATTGTACTTCAACAGTCTTCCCAAGCAACTAATATGGCGAGTGCTCCCAGATGCTCCAAAATATCCTCAGGAGTCAGAGTTGTCCTAGTTTCCCCTGAGAAACATGTGATGCCTTGAGCCTATTCATTGGTTGAGCCATGTTCCAATAATGTAGTTGAATACAACGCGCTGCTCATTGGACTCGGTTTCGTCAAAGAGCTAGGGGTCGAATATTTTAAAGCTTTTGGTGATTCTCAATTGATAGTCAAGCAGGTTTGAGGAGAGTACGAAGTCAGGAACTAGGACCTAATCCCGTACCACCAGGTGGCCATCAAGATGGCTGGCTCGTTCGAAGCATTCTTCATCGAGTATATTCTGCGTCTTCAGAACACACATGCAGATGCACTGGCAGCGTTAGCGGTATCTTTGGCATAGCCTCCCGAAAACAGAACAATTAGTTACTATAAGAACTTACCAACTTTTCACATCGGACTGCGCCTTGGACATCAAAGAGGCACACTCGGACAGAATTAAACTCGAGCCTCGAGACTAACGTTTTCCCATTATTGATTATATCTTGCATGATATTTTACCGGAAGACATAAAAGAAAGAGACTCGGTCTGACGAAGAGCACCGAGATTCTATTATAACACGGCAACCCAGACACTATATTGTCGTGCATACGATGGTTTGTTACTCTGATGTCTTTCGACCGAAGAAGCGGAGGGGTCTCTCAAAGAAGCACATGACGGAACCTGTAGTGCACATCAGCCCCGACCTAAGATCTATGATCATTTCAGAAGGATGAGATATTATTGGCCAATTATGGTCTAGGACGCAGTTGAGTATGCCCGTCGATACCACACGTGTCAAATACATGTGAATTATATACACCAACCTCTGGAGCATTTGCACCCTTCGGCCACTTCATGAATATTCTAGACATGGGGAATAGACATTGTCAGTCCTATTTTTCCACCGTCAGCCAAATATGATCGCTTTATTTTAGCAATCACCGATTACTTCTCGAAGTGGGTCGAAGCAGTCCTACTCAAGGAGGTAAAGGCGAGCGACATCGTCAAATTCATCAAACGCCACATTATCTACCGATATGGTGTTCCAAGACGAATCATGCATGACAACAGCCTTCAGTTTGTCAGCAATGCCTTCATAATATTCTATGGAAAGTTCAAGATTCAAGACATCTTATCGAAGGCATACAACCCCACAATGAACGGATTAGCTGAAGCTTTCAACAAAACCATTATTAAGATTCTTTCAAAGCTTGTGAGAACCAATAAATGAGTCTGGGACGACAAACTCGACGAAGATCTCTAGGCCTATCGCACCACAGTCCGCATGCCTATCGGGGCAACTCTGTATTCTCTAGTATACGGGTGCAAAGCCATCCTTCCCCTAGAAATCCAAATTCCATCCATTCGCATCACTCTCACAACGAGGATGATGACGGAGGAACAACATCAGAAACGTCTCGAAGAACTTAAGATGTTAGATGAAAAATGCAGTTAAAGCTCAGCAGCAAATTGAGTTTTACCAAGCCAGAATTTCCAGAGCCTTTGACAAAAGAGTTCGACAATAAAGCTTTAAGGAAGGAGACTTGGTTCTCACCGTTCGACGACCAATGATACTCAACTCCAAGAAGAAAGATAAATTCTAACCTAAATGGGAAGGACCGTTTATGATAAAGACAGTCTACTCAAATGGCGTGTATCACTTAATCACCCAAGAAGGTGACAAGCTCATGATGCAAATAAATAGAAAGTTCCTACAAAAGTATTATCCCTAGTACGTTCGGGATAACCTATTTAACGGGAAGTTTTCGGAGAATGTACGCATGATATTTTTAAGGATAACCCGAAATGAGCTGATTGTTCCAGATGAAAACAAGTTATCAGAATAATTCATTCTTAATCATAAAAAAATGATTAAGAACCTCTCACAGTGGCTATTTAATTATTTCCAAGATGATTAAAATCCTCCCACTGTGACTTTCCGAGCACTCTTTCATCGAGATGAGATTCAATAACTTTGTCGGGTCAATCTTTCCTCACGAAACTCCCATGATGTAACTATGGAGTACTTGATGATTCACGGTCCTCCACCACAAAGTCCCTCACTAATCAAATTTATTGATGGTGGGTCCACCAAAATTCTTCATGGTTAAATCCAATCAAACTCCCATTGTGTCTAGCCTTTAACACTCCTACTGTTGAAGTCCTAACACGACACTTCAAATTTTAATTTGTTGATCCAAAGCAGTTATCAAACCCCCTTTGTGTTAAGTCCCTACAACTTAACACCAAAAAAAACCCACCGAGTGAGTTGTACAAGTCAACATTCCCATTGTTTTCTCCACTCCTGTTGTTTCTTGGTTAAACCTTCCTACAGTTAGGATCAAAACCAAAATCTCATTTTGATTCCTTCCACGAATGAGAGGTCCATTTTCAAATCGTGTGATCAAACATTCATACAGTTAGGGTCGCCTCAAACTCCCACTTGGTCAAACCTTCATACAATTAGGGCCAAAATCGGAATTCCCTTTCGATAAACAAAAGGCTTTCGTCCATTCCTCTTTAGTCAAACCTTTCTACAGTTAGGCCGAAGTTAGAATTTCATCTTGATAAATGAGAAATTCATCTTCAGATTGGGTAACCAATCCTATTAAAGTTAGGGTTATCTGGATCTTTTCGATTCTCAGAGTGATGATTCCACTCTTAGTTTCACCTTTCAGGATTCTTGAAGTGGAGATCCCACTTTAAATTTCACCTTTCAGGATTCTCGAAGTGGAGATCACACTTAAGTTTCTTTTTTAGTAGGAGATAGAATATAAAATTCTTCCTCTCCGGCACCGGGTTCGTCTTTGCCCCAAGAGAAGACAGTAGGAGATAGAATATAAAATTTTTTCTCTCCGGCACCGAGTTCGTCTTTGCCCAAGAGAAGACAGCAGGAGATAGAATATAAAATTCTTCCTCTCCAGCACCGGGTTCATCTTTGCTCCAAGAGAAGACACAATCTTTCAACATCCAAAATCCATGTCTCACATGCATGGGGGACTTTATCTCATTCCCTAATTAGAGATAAGTTTGTATCTAACACATGTTGTCGGGTGGTCCATTCCCACAAAAATAATCAAGTCTACCTATTCAACATCGTAGCAACAAATATCCATGCCTTTCACGCATGAGGGACTTTATCTTGATCCCTAATTAGAGATAAGTTTGCATCTAACACATACTGTCGGGTGGTCTGTTCCTGCGAAAACAACCAAGTCTACGTATTCAACATCGTAACGATAAAAATCTATGCCTTTCATATATGAGGGACATTATCTTGATCCCTAATTAGAGATAACTTTATGCCTAACACGCGTTGCCGAATCGTCTTTTGCCACGAAAAGGACGAAAGCCTACATATTTGCATCGTGGCAGATTGTTATTAAAGACACCAAAATCCATGCCTTGCACTCATGGGGGATATTATCTTGATCCCTAATTAGAGATAAGCCTATGCCTAACACGCATTATCAGGTGGTCAATTCATGTGAAATCGACAAAGTCTATGATGAACAGCTTGCGATGACGGATTCGATCTTCTAACTCGGAGAGCTTCTCTTCATAAAGCTTGTACAAGCTTCATCTTCAATCAGCTTTAATAGTCATTGATGCACCAATTTCATCAATGAGGTGAGAGGATGGCTGTCAGGGTTTAGAGATTTGATAAAAAAGAGATTTTTTTTTTGTAAAATACATTGGTATTTATAGAGGCAAAAACGAAACAAACCTGTTTGACCCGAACCAAGAAACCTAGTCTGACTAGAAAAATAACCTTCGGTATTTTAGCTATAAATTTCTCGTTCAATGTTAGAATGAGGTGATCTAAGATTTGTTAGAAAGCTATTAAAAATTTCTACAACATTTCTCTTTTAAACATTTCCAAACTCTTACTATATCGGTATGTAAAATATAAAAATATTTAACTAGTCGTTTTTCTAAATTCAAGCTCGTGCATGTTGTGCATGATTTCACTCCTATATTCATATAACATTGGATTGATCTCAAATTAATCTCTAGCATACTTAAACATTAAAATATGTTACTTATCATCATATAACATATTTATTATTATTTTTTATATAATATTCAAATTTTACGGGGTTTTACAGGGATTGACGTGTATTCCTATGAATGTTACAATAACCCGAGAAATTTATCCGATGATACCCCTAGGAAGGACTTAGTTGGATTCATCTTTAGTTGGTGTATTTCGCATGACTTTGAACACTATTCTTAGTCACCAACTGATGCGGCATAAATATATACCAAAAATTACAAGTGCACAACTAATCAAGTTATAGTATAAAAAGTTATCGATCCAACAAGGAAGGTATTTGTAGGAGAAAATTAGATTAGGTTTTTATGTTATGTGTGTGACTGTAGGCTGTTGTTCGCGGGAAAAGTTGGGTCTTTCTTCATTATCGATTCCATTGCACTCAGTTAACAACTTTATGCGTTACAAAGAGATCCGGTCTTTTTATAAGATCCGGCTTACAATGAAAATCAAAATAAAACAAAGAAATCAAAATTACAACTTCTCTCTTTTATCGAACAAATCACAAGATCCTGTTATCCGGTCTCTTGCTTTGTGGGTTGTTTGCCTGCGCCGGGGTTGATTACCGTGGACCACCGCGCAATCTCGATCCGAACAGATCTACGTGGTGTGACGGGTATTATCCCACCAAGGAGATAATAGCCGTGAGGGATCGTTTCACCAAGGAAACGCTCGCTCAAATCTCGGGATCTAAGAACCAAGCTTAGATCCAGAGTGGAATGACGTAGATCTGGAAGTCCAAGCCTTCAAGCCTTCACAATCCGAGTTGAGGTCGCAATCCGACAGAGTTTCGGCTCTTCAGAAGTTTCAAAAAAAGTCCTCCCAAATGAACAAACACCTGGCCTATTTATAGGCACTCAGAACTGTGCATATGCACAGTTCTGAGCCTAGCCACCCCTAGGTAGCTCGGCCATGGCCGAGCCACCCTGGGGTGGCTCGGCTTGGGCCGAGCCACCCCAGGTTCGCTCGGTTTCGGCCGAGTTCCCGGGTGTTGGTTCATTTCGTCGTTTTCCGGTGTTTCCGGTTCTTCGTCGTTCGGATTTGATTCGGTTTCTGGAATCGACTCATTGACTTGATTCCAAATATAGCAGTTAATCCGTTTCTGAGTTCGAGTCCGGGATTGATCTTGATTCGATCGTTATATCACCGAGTTCGCTCTTGTTTAGATGACTCGGTGATTCCCCGAAACGTTGGTTTGATTCCACGTGCAAACGTGTTCCGTTGCTTGTGTGCCTCGTCGTCTCGAACTCTCGTTGATTTGTTCGGGTCTTGATTCGATTGCCCGAATCTTCATTTGGCAGTAGATCCGCTTTGGTGTTTGAGTTCAGGTCCGTTTTGTTGTTGGACGACTCGTTAACTTTCCGAACCGTTGGTTTGGTCCTGCACGCGAACATATTCCGTTGCTTGCGTGCCTCGTCGCCTCGTCGCTCGACCGTCCGTTGATTTGTCGAATCATCGTGCCGAGCTAAGCTAAGGGACCTATAGGCAATTTTACACGCCTACAGATACCCCCTCCAAAATGTTCCAGCCTCATTCTTTTATAGAGGAGTCTGGAATATTTTGGATATGATTGTCCCTACCCTTTGTCGGTGTAACGGGACCTGGAACGACTTTCGTTCTGTATTCCTTCGCTCCTTCAGGCTATTCGGTGCTTTGTCGAATGCTTGTAAGGATTCCGGTGCTGCATTCATTGTCTGACCGTCGTCGGAATTTGAACTTGAAGTCGATTCCTGATTTTCCAATCTTTAGCTCGTGTTTGTTGGTTCGACATACAACTAACCCTCGATTGTTGGCGTTGAGTCTTTGTTTGCGACGCGTTGTCCAGCGTCGTGTTATTGAGTTATCCTTAAGAATATTTTTAGAAAAAAATATTCTCCAGGAACTTCCCAATAATAATGGGGAATAGTTTATACTCGTATACCTTATTGGAGTATTTCCGTGTTCAAAATGAGTTGAACCGGCTTGAAAATGAGCCAAAAAAGGCAGTAATTTGGCTCAAAAAATTTCTTCCGTTCCTTCCGAATGTGCGGGAGAGACAGGAATAAACCAAGGATGGGACCCTCAGTTGTTTTGAAGTCGTTTCGACGCTTGATTCAACCCTATTTGGACTGATTTGGACTGGTCCGGTTCGGTTCAACTTGGTCCGGTCCAGTTCAACTTGGTTCACCTTATAAATAGGGGTCTATTTTCTTTCTTTTTCTCTTTTTCTCTTCCTCTCTCTAGGGCCGGCCACCTTTCCCCCTCTTTTTGGATTTTTCTCTTCCCTCGAGCATCCGTTCTTCACCAAAATTTGATCTTTGTTTTAGATCTGATCTTCCTTTGGGTCTTTGACTGAGAAACCTCTCCAAAAATTCCATCTTTAGAATTTCTTTCAGGCCCCTCGAGCGCGTGGTGAAAGTTTCCAAAAAGGCCTCATCTTTATTGGATCTCGAGCCTTTCTTCAGGTAAATCCTCCACAATTTCAATCTTTTTCATGCTCAATTCAATTTATGCACTTGTGGGATCGCATGTGAGGGTCGAGGGTGTGATTTGATGCCTCGAGTTAATCTTTCAAGGGGGTAGATCTGATAAAAAAATGATCTTTTTTTTAGATCTGACCTATTTTAACTTATTCTGCAGCTTGTCATGTCGCGTGCTTCGAGAGGTCGTTCCCCTGCTATGTTGGCTGATGGCGCGCCTCCCTCCTATGCTGGTGAGTTATTTTTGGCAGTATTTGGAAATTTACAAATTAGTCCCTATTTTCTTGTAAATTTACAAATTGGTCCCTTTTTACCCCACGTTGTTCTCCTTAGCGAGGCAATCGGGAAGAGCCTTGATTCTCGTTGGTGAGGATCGACG
>BQKN01067043.1:533386-548785 GCA_022839385.1 Asparagus kiusianus | reverse complement strand
CTTGGCGAGGCAATCGGGAAGAGCCTTGATTCTCGTTGGTGAGGATCAACGCTTCAAAGATATGTTTTGCTTGGTCAAAACCATATCTCAAACTTAAAGGGGGCGATTTGACTCTACATTGCGCTTTATAAGGCAGGGATATGTTGTCGACATACCCTGTGTTGTGATTGCACAATGTGGCCAAATCGTCTCACCCTTTATAAGGCAATGACTCTATCTTAATTATTTGTAAGATGAGTTCAATTCCCCTTCATAATAGAGACTAACCAGTGTTTAATTGTCTATTTTGCAGTGGGGTACCCTTCTGGATCGTTCTCGTCCCACGCAGTCTGTGGGCGTCGTGGCGAGTATTACTCGACCTCCGACGATCCTTCTCCTATTCCAGCTACTCCTCAGTTTGCTTCGGGTACATCGACTGAGGTTGCCCAGGTGGTGAGGGAAGGTAGTCATCGAGCTATTCGTCAGCTGATCACAGATGCGCCTTTTGTGAAGGATGCCAGCTCTACTCAGCCTCTTCGGAAGAGCGACTTCCTGTTTGGTGATTCTGTCGATGATCCAGAAGCCGTATTCATTGACGCTGAGCAGTGGCTCCATAAGATCGGCAGCGGCTTCATATACTTGCCGGAGATTCCTCGACATCGCTCGTTGACTGAGCTCAGGCGTCAGGCCGTGACGCGGGAGATGTCGTGGCGTTTGACTGAGGATCATGAGAGCGTTCATTGTGGTTACGTCACTCATCAGGCAGCTCCTGGCTCGAGCAGGAGTCATATCACTGGATTGCATCCTGGAGTGTTGGGACTAGATGCACCACCACGTAACGAGTTTCTCGCCACTGCCTCGACCTTGAGGAATCGCCTCGCTACCCTAGGACGGGAGATGCCTGCTACTCGTCACAGGATTTACGGTTGGGTCCATTCTTTGGACAAGTCTTGGTGGAGTCGCATGACGATGTATGTTTTGAGCCGATGGAGCGAGGAGTTGCACGCTTGCGGTTTGTATGCAGCTGTTCGTGCCACCATGTATGGTTTGCCTGTCAGTTTGAGGCATTTCTGTGCTTTGTTCGAGCTATATAATCCAGACTCGAACACTTTTCTGACCCGGCAGGGGGAGTTGGGCTTGGCTCTCCACGAGATGCACAGGATTTCTGGCTTGCCCATAGGACAGATGCTATACCAGGAGTACTTTCCCTCTAACCATGAATTGGACCAGTTGAAGGATCACATGCCTGATCGCTATGAGACTTTATGGGATCTCACTTGTCATTATCACATTGCTTTAGCACAGTCTGAGCCTTTAGCGAAAAGGACTAAGGCCTTCGTGAGTCTGAAGCAGTTTGCGAACTATTTGTTCAAGAACCTGGAGAACCGTTCTGGCGAGGATATTTGTGAGTTGGCCCCACTCACTCCTTCAGAGGTGAACAGTCTGTTGAAGAAGATTGACGCTCGTTCTTATACTACTAGCAGTCCTGAAGGTGGCTTCCCTGCGAAGACCAAGTTCAGATCTTTCTTATGGCATGCGACCACACCGATCCGACCGATGACTCTTCTTGCCGGCTTTCTTGCTATCTGGTTGAAGAAGTGCGTGGTTCCATACCAGTCTGGCGACGCCTTGCCCTTGGAGGTGCTCTATCCAGCGGTTCAGCTTGCCTACAAGAAAGAACTCTCACTTCTTCCGGTGATGGTAGCTGACATTCACCGAGGACTTCGACAGCTTTCTAGTGCCTTCACACGGAAGGAGACCGATTTGCCGGGTCAGATTCCCACTCTTAAGGTGGAGCTTCCGTACGCTTATCTGATGGCCTGGTTCGTACTCCACCGCTCGGATATGATGTCGGTGCCGAACGCCACAGATCACTCCGTTCCCCTGCTACAGTTGCTTGAGAATGGCAGGTGGGAGGGTCGAGGATTTTCTGATGTCAGACAGCAGCTGCAGGTCCACAAGTGTTGGGCATTCTCCACTTGTTTTCCGCAGTTCTCCGGCCGGTACGGCGAGTGCTTGATAGATGATGAGAGGCCGAGAGAGTATCGGACTCACTTAGACATCGGCTGTTTCAATTGGCTGGTGAACATCAGGCCTGGCTATCTGACTTTTCGGGTGAGGGATCAGTGCTTCATAGAGCCATATCTACCCTGCCGATTCGCTCGCCAGTTTGGCTATGATCAGCTCTATATTGGGAATCCTCGTCAGCAGTTTCGGACCCATAGTGGTTTGGTAGACGGTCTCCGTGCATGGTTGTGGACCGTGACTGGCTGTACTGGTGCTAATTTCAGTCTCCCGAGTATTGATCGGCAGTTGAACCTCACCTTCTTGAGCTGCAAGTGGTTGCTAGCAGCTAACAAGACTGTCCCCGTGAAGCCGATTGCAGAGATAGAGGCTGAGAAGGCTTCTCAGCTTGATTCCCTTAAGATTCGGGAGAACGCTCGGGCACAAAGGACGCGGAACAAGACTCGCCGGATTGATGAAGAGGGCCAGAGGACCTTCAATTCCACAGACGAGGCTTCAGGCGGCGATCCCGAAGATTATGATGACCTTTCCGAGCGAGGTTTATAATTCATCTTTTATTTCTATCTTGCAGAAGTATTGAAACTGACTATGGTTTGATGTTTCAGGGACCACAGTTGATCAAGATGAAGAGTTTCGTCCTCCTCCCCAGGCGAGACCTTCGATCCCCATTGCTAGGCGGAAGAGATTAGCCCGTAAGCCGCGTGCAGCTTCCCGAGCTTCTGATATGGACTTGGCTGGCGATGATCCTGCCGGTGAGGGAGGTAATATCCATCCTGTGAACCATTCTCTTGGTTATTCAGAACATTGACTCATGCTCTTCTATCTCTATATAGGAGCGCGTGGAGAGAATGAGATGAGTCCCGATCCCATTCCCGTGTCTCCCGATGAGTTTGACCCACTACCTCATGAAGAGAGGCCTACCGGGGTTGCTGACATTGGAGAGGAGATCAATGTAGGACCCGATTCCATGAATCCAGGTACATCTAACACTGACACTGAATTTCTTTAGATAATACATCAACGAATTTGTGTATCTTCTAACTGTCCTCTACTTCTTGCTTCTTCAGATAACTTGCAGGAGGCGAATCCTGGAAATGAGGAGGCTGATGCACCTATGAGAGGTAACTCATTTCCATTAGTTGTAGTCTCTTCATTCTTCTTTGGCACTGATATTCTTTTATGTCAGATTTCTCCATCGATGACTTTGACGAGGGAAGCTTGTTTACGGACACTCCTATGATGTGCTACATATATAGCTCACCTCAGATTGAGGACCAGCTACCTGGAGACATGTTTCCCGAGTCCGCCTTCGCTGAAAATCCCGAGGATGGTTCCTTTGAAGGTATGTGCTTCTTTCTGAGTTAATTATAGGACTAGCCAATCTTGACTAATGCAACTATAATGTAACGCCTCTGCGAATTCTGTTTTGAATCTGGCAGGAGCTTTTGTTGAGAAAGACCCTGTTGAGCCGGCTGTGAGACCAATTACACCAGTTGATGCACCTACAGCCGTTACACCTCCACTACCCCCAGCGGATCAAGGGGAAGAAGGTATAAGTTAACCCATTGAAGAGTGTTATTCCTTTTTCTTATTAAGACTTTTGACGGAATTCTCCCTTTTTTGTGTAGGGCGTTCTTCTCGTCTTCATGTCTTAGTGAAGGAGTTGTTATCTGACGACGATCCTGACAAGGTCGTCATCTGCATAGACGTTCGTTCCTTCTTCTCCTTTGTGAATGCTATGATCGGCAAGCTCTTTCACGATGGACTTTCACTTCACCAGTTTAAACCTCTCCTTAATTCCAGAATCAACTTGATAAGGGAAGCAGGATACCCAGATTTGGCGAAGGCCATAGTTGATGATATCGACTGCCTAGAGCATGAGCTTCAGATGTTTCGTGAGCTTCGAGATACCGGAGCCTCTTCCTTCATTGCTGCTGAGCTGGAGACCCATTTACAGTCACTGCGCGAGACTCAGCTTCTTGCTAGTCTTGAGGTTCAGGCGCAGCGAGACCGAGTAGCTCGGGTTGAGACCGGCCTTGCTACCAGATTATCTTCACTTGTCGAGCTCCGCTCTTCTATTACTTCTTGTGGGACCAAGATAGATCAGCTTAGAAAAGAACTCCGCGAAGAAGAGGAGACTTTTGGCATTCTTCAGATGACAGAAGCACAGGACCAGCAGACCTGTACGGCTTTGTCCGATGAGTTGAAGTCTTTGAAGCAGAGGCTAGTCGAGATCGAGGAGGCTGCTGCGAAGACTTCGACCGCCACCGAGGAGTCCCTTAGGGCTAAACTTAGGCAAGCTTATGATGAGAAGCTGTCTAAGGTCAGCCAGCAGATTTTTAGCCACAGTCTTGATGTCTGATTTTGTTTACTGAGTGTTTTGACTCTTGACTCTTTTAGTGAATTTCCTTTTTATCTTTATTATGATTCGTCATTCCGTTTGAAATAATTGACCACAATACTCATAGGATTTTGGGCAAACCCTCAGCCATCAACGGGTTTGATGAGCCTTTACCGACTACCGTTTGAGTCGGGCTAGCATGCGAATTGTTTAAATCCGCTCGCATGTAACGTTGCGCTCAAAGATTGAATTCTCTGAGACTTTGTGCTATGATGTCGAATACATAGACTTCGCCATTGTTACGGGAATAGGCTACCCGGCGACACGTGTGAGGTGTTGGCTTTAGGATTTTTGGCCAACCCCCAGCCTCTAACGGATTTGATTAGCCTTTACCGACTACCGTTTAAGTCGGGCTAGCGTGCGGATTGTCTAAATCCGTTCCACACGTGACGTTAAGCTAAAAGAGTTAACTCTTTTAGTGCTACGACGTTGAATACGTAGACTTCGTCTTTCTCCTGTGCAAAGACTAAACAGCAACGTGTATGAGACGTTGACTTAGGATTTTTGGCAAATCCTCAACCTTCAACGGATTTGATGTGCTCTTACCGACTACCGTTTGAGTCGGGCTTACATGCGGATTATTTTAATCCGTTCCGCATGTGACGTTGCGCTAAAGGAATGAACTCCCTTAGACCTTGTGCTACAACTTTGAATATGTAGACTTTGCCATTGTTATGGGAATAGGCTACCCAGCAACGTGTTTTAGATGTTGGCTTATCCCTACTTAGGCTTTGGGATAAAAGACCCCAGAGTCAGACTCTGGTATCTTTTCTACGGATAAAGACCAAACCGGTGACGCGTGTTAGGCGTCGACGTATCCTTTCTTAGGATTCAGGATAAAATTCCCCATGCGTATGAGGCATGGATTTCGGTGTTATTAATAACAACCTGCCACAATGTTGAATATGCGGACGGGTGTTCTTTTTAACGGTTAAGAACTAACCGGCCGCGCGTGTTAGGCGCAGACTTATCCTTACTTAGGTTTCAGGATAAAATACCCCAGAATCGAACTCTGGTGTCTTTTTCAATCGGAAAAAGACTAAACCGGCAGCGCGTGTTAGGCGCAGACTTATCCCTGCTTAGGTTTCGGGATAAAATACCTAGGATGAATCCTAAATTGGAAAAGAGTTGGTATGGGAAAGGAAGAATTTTATATTCTGTTTCCCGAGCAAGGAAAGAAGAATTTTATATTCTGTTCCTTGATTCTGGAAAGGAAGAATTTTATATTCTATTTTCAGGGAAAGAAAGAAACTAGAAGTGGGATCTCCACTCCGAGAATCCGGAAGATCTAGATAAACTTACCTTTTATAGGATTGGTTATCTGATCGAAAGATGAGTTCTTCGTTTATCGAAGTGAAATTTCTACTTCGGTTATAACCATGAGAAGGTTTAACCAAAGAGAAAGGAAAGGGAGTCCCTTCGTTTATTGAAAGGGGACTCTGGACTGAAAGAGGACTTTTTCGGTGGACCCACTGTCAATTAAAATCGATCAGTGAGGGATTTTGGTGGAAAAATAAATTTGGGTTATTCTCTAGAATATTAAGTGTAATATTCTTCGAGGAACTTCCCAATAAATGAGTTGTCCTGAACGTACTAGGGATAGTACTTTTTCAGGAACTTCCTATTTATTGGCATTAATTGCCTGCTACCCTCTAAAGAAATTAAACGGTAAGCACCGTTTGAATAAACTGTGTCTATTACAAATGGTCCTTCCCACTTAGGTTCGAATTTACCTTTCTTCTTAGAGGTGAGGATTATTGGTCGACGAGCAGCGAGGACCAGATCTCCTTCCTTGAAGCTTCTTTGGCGAACCCTTTTGTCAAAAGCTCTGGATATCCTGGCCTGATAGAACTCAATGTGTTGTTGAGCTTCCAAGCGCCTTTCGTCCAGCCTTTCGAGTTCTTCGAGACGCTTCTGATGCTGCTCTTCGGTCGTCATCTCCGTTGCGAGAGCGATCCGAAGGGAAGGGATTTGAATTTCTAGGGGTAGCACAGCTTCACATCCGTATATCAACGAATATGGGGTAGCTCCCGTAGGTGTGCGTATGGTAGTGCGATAAGCCCAGAGTGCTTCTCCGAGTTTATCGTCCCAATCTCGCTTGTTGGTCTTCACAAGCTTTGACAGGATCTTGATGATTGTCTTGTTGAAAGCCTCATTTAATCCGTTCGCAGCGGGGTAATAAGCTGTCGACGAAACATCTTGGATCTTGAATTTGTCACAGAACCTGATGAAGGCGTTGCTTATGAATTGCGGACAGTTGTCATGAATGATCCGCCTCGGCACACCGTGTCGGTATATGACATGATGCTTGATGAAGTTGATGACATTGTTCGTCTTCACTTCTTTAAGCGGAATGGCTTCAGTCCACTTTGAAAAGTAGTCAGTGATAGCGAGAATAAATCGATCACCTTTGACTGAAGGAGGAAAGATAGGACCGACAATATCCATACCCCATGTCTCAAATGGCCAAGACGTGGTTGATGTGTGTAATCGCTCCGGTGGTTGGTGCATATAATTCGCATGCACCTGGCAAGCATGACATTCTCGGGCGTACTCGATCGCGTCACGAACCATTGTTGGCCAGAAATATCCCATTCTTCTGATTCGATCATACAGCTTGGGACCAGGCTGATGTGTGCCGCATTCTCCTTCGTGTGCTTCCTTAAGAACTTCTTTTGCTTCTTCGTTCGAAAGGCATCGGAGGAGTAAGTCGTCATACCCCCGGCGATATAACGTACGGGTCTCGGTATTGTAAAAGAACCGTGGTGCTCTTCGGCGAATAGATTCTTTTTCCTTTAAATCCTCTGGCAAGATGCCATATTGGACGTAATCAATGATGGGAAAGCGCCAATCTCGGGACTCAGACCCGATTTGGGTTGAGTTCACCTCTTTGGCGTTTACGTTTCTATCTTCTTCCTCTTCGATATCCATATCGTATATGGGTACGCAGAGTTGGTGTGATCTTACTGTGACTAGCAGTTCAGTTTCGGGCGGTTGCGCGAGTGATACTGCTAGTGCTGCCAGTGCATCTGCATGAGCGTTCTAGAGACGCGGGATATATTCGATATAGAATTCTTCAAAAGAATCTGCCATTCTGACGGCCTCCTGGTGGTATGGAATCAGGTCTGGGTTCCTGACTTCATACTCTCCACGGACTTGGTTGACGATCAATTGAGAATCTCCAAAGGCTTCGAGATATTCAACCCCCAGCCCCTTGGCGAAACTGAGTCCAATGATGAGCGCGTTGTATTCGGCTACGTTATTGGAACATGGGTTCGTCAACGAATAAGCTCGGGGCATTACGTGCTTCCCTGGGGAAACTAAGACAATTCCAACTCCGGATGTGACTTTAGGACATCCAGGGGTTACTGCCTTATTAACTGCTCTCGAAGCACCATCGAAGTATAGTTGCCATATTTGTTGGTGTGATGTGGTATTAACCTCGTGGGTTTCATCTGGTAAATCGTCATATACTTCGACTGTATCTGTTGTCGGGCTTGCCGCCAAAAGATCACAAATCGCTTGTCCTTTGACCGACTTCTGCTGTTTGAAGTGCAGATCATACTGGGACAAGAGAAGGGCCCACTTTGCTAACCGCCAATTCATCGAACCTGGTTGAGTCATGAACACCCGTACCGGATTAACATTGGCAATGACGTAAATCGTCTGGCCAACCAAGTAATGTCGCATCTTCTGTACTGCAAACACCAATGCGAGACATTCTTTCTCGATCATCGGATACCGAGACTCGGCGCCTATCAAGGTCCGACTTAGATAATAGACTGCCTGTTCGTGACCACTATCATCGTCTTGTGCTAATAAAGCACTTACCGAATGGTTCATCGCCTTGATATAAATCAAGAATGGTTTACCTGATTTTGGTGCAACAAGAACAGGTGGATTCATCAGATATGCCTTGATATCTTCGAATGCCTTCTGGCAAGCATCGTCCCAAATAAACGATACGCCTTTCTTGTTTAGCTTCGAAAATGGTTGGCACTTCCCAGAAAGATTTGAAATGAATCTCCGGATATACGCCAAACGCCCTTGCAATCCTCTGAGTTCTCTTAGATTCTTCGGGGGTTGCAATTCATTTATCGCC
This sequence comes from Asparagus kiusianus, assembly GCA_022839385.1. Taxonomy (NCBI): domain Eukaryota; kingdom Viridiplantae; phylum Streptophyta; class Magnoliopsida; order Asparagales; family Asparagaceae; genus Asparagus; species Asparagus kiusianus. Next base: position 540,278 of record BQKN01067043.1, on the reverse strand, counting down.
TTTACCTTGTCTGGGTCAATATGTATACCCTTGGTGGTAACGATGAATCCAAGGAATTTTCCGCTGGACATTCCGAGGAAGGATTTTGTGGGATTCATCTTCAATTGATGACTCCGCATGAGATCAAACATTGTTCTCAAGTCCTTGATGTGATCTTCTTTGCTGCGGCTTTTTACCACTAAATCATCGACGTAGCATTCAACTGTTTTCCTGAGGTGTTTCTGGAAAATCTTAGTCATCGCTCGTTAGTACGTGGCACCTGCGTTCTTTAGACCGAACGGCATCACCGTGTAGCAGAAGACACCGAGGGGCGTTCTGAATGCTGTATGTTTTTCATCATCGGGATGCATCTTGATTTGATTATACCCCGAAAAGCCGTCCATGAAAGACATTCTCTCGAATCCGCACGTATTGTCGATGATGACGTCCGTGATTGGGAGAGGAAAATCGTCTTTTGGACATGCTTCATTTAGGTTCCTGAAGTCGATGCAAATCCTGATTTTGCCATTCTTCTTCATGACCGGAACGATGTTGGCTAACCAGTCTGGATGTTGTTCCTCCCGGATAAACCCTGAGTCGATCAATTTCTTGACCTCTGCCTCGATGGCTTCCATAATCTGCGGACGAAACCGTCTTTGTTGTTGCTTGACAGGTTTAGCATCCGGCTTGATGTCGAGGCGGTGCATAGCCGCATTGGGGTCGAGCCCTGGCATGTCCTCGTAGTTCCAAGCAAAGACATCGATGTACTCTCTGATCAGGGCAATCAACTCCTCCTTCTCATCTGATGGAAGACTACCGCTGATAAATATGGGCTTCGGGTTGTCTTCATCGCCCATGTTAATTTGGATTACTTCGTCTTCGGTGGGTGGCTCTCTTTGTTCGAACCTATCACCATATTGCATGTTTAGGTGATGAACCCATGGGTCCTCCCACGTTGGCATTTGGTCGTCGTCCTCCAACATGGACGGATCAGCTGTAGTCATGTTCGACATTAAGGCCTTGAACATTTCTCCCAAACTTGTGTCGGAATCTTCAGCTGAAGAATCTGGCAAATACCCATCCTTAGCCTTGTTAGCAATTTGATCGATGATCTGCCACCCACATTCGTCATCTGATGAAATATAGCCTAAGCCTCTCTTGTGACGATAATAGCCCTCTGGTTTACCCTTTGGTACATATGCCGCTTTGACTGGGACACGGGAACCTCGATCGAAGTATAGACCTTCTCCGAGTGTGAAATCATATCCTTGTCTTTCCATGAGCTTGCGCGCTTCTGGACTGTACTTAGATAAATGTAAACCAGATTTGTCACCATCTTCATCCTCTCTTAGGAAATGATCTGGCACCGGAAGATTTTCTCCTTTACCGAAGATTACTTCTTTTTGTCCCCCTATTTTGGCGGGAATAATCTGAGTTGTTCCGAAAGAGTGTTGGAGACGCTTCTTCGTTACATACGACGATCGGAGCGGCATACATAATTCGGGATTATCGTATAATCCCTTTATCACATCATCAAAAGACAAGGAGTACTCTAAGCCATTATTTATTTCATGTTCGGCAAGTTGCCAGTTACAACCGCCATCTGACGACTGTTCGTCGTCGAGATTGATTACAAAGGGTACAATGTCATTTAAAACAAAACCACCATTGTAATCGAATCCGGCCTCGGAATCAGCTTCTTCTCCGCTGTCCGTGCCTTGGACCGATGGTTCTGTATCGGATTCGTTACCATAAAGGAGAGAATCTGTGAAGTAGCTCTCGTACCCTTTGAATGGCTGCTTATCCGCGACCACCGTCCTAACTCTTCCATCAGTGTCGACATATTTCAAACACTGATGTAGAGTGGAGGGGACTATAACGTTACTATGGATCCAAGGCCGACCCAATAGTAAGTTATAGGATGTCTCAGCATCAATCACGTAGCACGTGACCTCCGTCTTTAAATCGCCCATTTGGCACTTTATTCGGATTTTACCCAAAGGTCTTGACCCGCTGGTGTTGAATCCGTATATGACTGTGCCTGTAGACGCCAACTTGCTGACTGGAATGCCAAGGCTGTGCATCAGTCGAAGTGGCATAATACTCACAGCGGAACCCGGATCCACTTGGATTCGGTTAACTTCGCTGGAGCCAATGTACTCGACGAAGTATAGGGGCCGATCATGATTTGAATTCTTCGTCTGCATGTCCTCTTTGGTAAAGATGATGCAGGGAATGTTCTTGGCTGCCACATTACACTGTTGGGCTGACAGTTCCAGTTCCTCGGGCGCTGGTTTGATTCGAGTAAGGAACACCTCTGAATCGGCCAGGGCTTCTTGCAAGGCTTCTCTAGTTTCCTTAGATAGCCGCAGCAATTCATAAAGTGTTATCCTTGCTGGAATGTTGGCTAGCTGAGCCATGATGTCGAAGACACGCGGATTTTTCGAACTTCCCGGTTTATCTCCTCCAATTGGACGACTGAAGCGAGACTGCTTCGGGTTCTGAACCTCTTGGGATCCTTTGTCTTTCTGTTTATCTGCCGGCTGTCATCGAACATCTTCAGCCGGTTTGGGAATTGGGATCACCCCTATCTCTGTGAGAGTCTTGGCTGGTCCCTGTTTTGTCACCCCTAGCTTAGCTGCTTGTTCATTATGTGACGGATAGTTGAAGTGGTATTGGTTCCCGCTTCTAGTGGTGAAGACTTCTTGTTCATCTTCAGAAAGTGGGAAAGCTGGGATTCCTTCGTCGTCTTTTCCTGGGATGGCGGAAACTCCGTAGCAAGACTTTCCTTTCCCTTTAGATTTCTTCGTGGATGACGATCCGGTCCATTGTTCATCTTCAATCAGGTCGGGGTGAACCCAAAGGATTTCGCCGTTCGGGGCCGTGTGTGGCACTAGTCCCTTTTGGCGCTATCCGTGCGGGTCGTCATTTACCGTCTTCATCCCAACTTTGGTGACACGCTTCGGCTCAAACCAAGCTGTAGGTACTGATTCAAAACTGATCGACACCACATTTGCTCCCACATTCTTGGCCGGTTTTGGAGTTATGACTCCTACATCGATCAACGCCTGAATCTTGTCCTTGAGGTGGTAGCAGGACTTCGTAGGGTGGTGGACCGCTCTGTGATACGCGCAGTACTTCGGGTCCGTCACTTTAGTGGCTCCTTCATAATCCACAATCGCCGGCAGCTGGATCTTGTTGTTCTCCAACAGATATTTGAAGATGCCGGGAACTTCGTCATCTTTGAAGGAATAGACTTTGGGAAACCTCGGCTCTGAAGACTTTTGCTTCTGAGACCGCTGCTGCCAATGTGGCTGCGATTGCTGTGGAGCTCGTTGCTGCTGCTGCTGCTGAGGTTGCAATTGAAAGGTTTGGTTAGCATCAACAGCATTAACCTGAGCTTTACCTTTTCCTTTCTGGTTGAAGTTCTGCTTCGGAGGGTTTGTAGCCGGTTGGCCTCTCTCCGCCTTCTTCCTCCTGAGGAACTGCTCAGCTTGCTCGCCTCGGACCTTCAAGTCCTTCCATGTCTTGGATGGAGCTGTGCCCATTGCTTCCAAAACATCCAGCGAGAGGTTGTTGTGGCAGGTCTGAAGAATGAACTCCTCGCTGATCGGGTCCCGGCAATTCATCGCCTTATTCCGGAACCTTTTGACGAAAACTTCGACCAATTCTCCGTCCTTCTGCTTCTCATCGAGCAATGTCCCGATAGAGATTTCAGTGTCGTCGTCGAAGAAATTCGCAAGGAATTTGGTCTCCATGTCGTCCCAGCTGTTTATGCTTCCTGGCTTGAGGCGACGATACCAATCGAAGGCAGCTCCGCGAAGAGTGCCGACGAATGACCGCACCATCAGAGGCTCATTACCCGAGATGACTCCCAAGTGCGATTTGAAATAAATCAAATGCTGAGTTGGTGATCCCATCCCATTAAACGGTGTGAAGTTGATTAGACTAAACTTTACCGGATATGGGATCGATTCCCACTCTCTTGGGTAAGGACAGGGAATGCCCGTCTTTTTAGTCTCTTGAGCAGAAATCAATGTATTGATTTTGCTTTCGAGGTTCTTAATTTTCAGGCTTTCACCTGCGTCTTCGCTAGCATTATCGTTACCACCCCCTGGATTAATGGGAGGGTTATTGACGTTGCGAGCTTCATTTGTATCCTCATCTTCCAAGTTGTTCTGGTTTTGACGACTTGGTTCCCCTTGTTGGTTCCTTAATGCTTGGATCTGTTGGTCATGCATCTCTCTCATGTTCTGCATAGCCATCTGCATCTCGAACCGAAAGGTTTCCTGTTGTTTGGCAATGGCATCTTCAAGCATCTTGGTCACTTGCTCCGCGTTTATCATAAACGCCTCGCGGGGTTGTCCTTCGCTGGACACTGTGTTATCAGACGCCACTGCTGAGCCAGCATCTGATTCTTCATCTCCCGAAGGTACTCTCGTTCGGATTCTACCATACGTCGCGCGAATGATAGCCCCGGATTGTAGACGAGTTACACGTCGGGATATTTCTTGAACCGCCTCGGGGTTATCCTGAGCCGATGTTCCTGTGCTGGTCATATTTGCGGTGACCCTTGAACGCTCACCGTCTTCGACCATCTTCCTTCTTCGTTGGAAGCGCCTATGCTTTGGTTTTGGCGTTCCATTGCTGAGTCTTTCGAACACAGATACTCTTTCGGGGACTGTCTTAACACAGTTGCATTCCGACAGTACCGCCCGAATGAGCTTCGAACAAGGACATTGTGTTTCGAGCTTTCGAGGGCTCCTCTTTCTGGATTTATTCGTACCCCCGGCACGATAATACAGCTCGTCCGTTTGAGTGGCGGAGCAACCTATCGTGTGTTGGCACGATCTCTCAGGTATAACGTTGTCGTCATCAGATGACAACGTTTCCTTCTGAGGAATAATTGTCTTCTTCGGACCTTCCAGAGTCACACGCCTCGAAACACGCCTTTGTGGGTGTGAATCTTCAGCGGGCTCTTGCACTTCTATGCACAAAGTTGTGCGCTTGGGTGCCATAATTTTCTCCAAGTGTTGAGGGTTGCGGCGACCCCCAGCATGCTGCATTGGTTGGGACTTCTTCATTAGCCCCAAGCGTTCTTGGACTGGAACTTTACCTCGTTCCTTCGGAAGTGGGCCGAGGCGCTCCAAAACAGATTTTTTCTTCTGGGATGGTCCTGCGGGATCTCCCAGGGCAGTTGCGGCAATCACCGGCTGTTTGAGTTGACTTGCCGGAGTTCGAATTTTCGGAGGCTGCAGGTTTTGCTCCTTAGCCTGAACCGCTTCAGACTTTGGCCTCCAAACCTTGCGAGTTGGTGGCGGCTTTTTGACCACCTCCTTTTGTAGCTTCCGACGGGCTTCTTCAGCTTTGGCCCGTGCTTGCGCCGATAAGGCGCGGCATTTGCGGATGCGCTCCTCCAGTGTTGAGCGATTCCGTTTGACACGGACCCACTCCATTGTCGATGGTTTGGAGGAACCACCCTTCACTTGCTGTTGAGGCTGTTTGCCTCGTTTGTTCTTCAGATCCGTATGATAGCGGACCCCGTCAACGGACTCCATGGCCTTGGCGAATTGCTTCGCGAGGCGTTGACGCTGCCTCTAGCGGGCTCTCTTGGAGAGAGTCACCACGCCTTCAATGGCGGATTTGACCTTCTTTGAGGTCGGTAGGGCCTCACTCAACGCAGCTTCGGCGTCGATTGGGGTGAGGTCGTCGTTGGTGGCTTCAACTTCATCACACCAACGGACTTTTCTCCTGGAGGAGAACTTCTGGAACTTCTTGGACTTGGGGGAGGAGGTAGATCCGGACGAGGACACGTATTCCTCGTATTTCTGTTGGTCGAATTCATACTCGACCTCCTCCACGACCGGGATCGAGATCCGCGGCTGCGACGCTCCAGCTTCGGCAGCGAAGCTGTTGGCTCCCACTGTGGTCGCCAGATTGTTCGCGGGAAAAGTTGGGTCTTTCTTCATTATCGATTCCATTGCACTCAGTTAACAACTTTATGCGTTACAAAGAGATCCGGTCTTTTTATAAGATCCGGCTTACAATGAAAATCAAAATAAAACAAAGAAATCAAAATTACAACTTCTCTCTTTTATCGAACAAATCACAAGATCCTGTTATCCGGTCTCTTGCTTTGTGGGTTGTTTGCCTGCGCCGGGGTTGATTACCGTGGACCACCACGCAATCTCGATCCGAACAGATCTACGTGGTGTGACGGGTATTATCCCACCAAGGAGATAATAGCCGTGAGGGATCGTTTCACCAAGGAAACGCTCGCTCAAATCTCGGGATCTAAGAACCAAGCTTAGATCCGGAGTGGAATGACGTAGATCTAGAAGTCCAAGCCTTCAAGCCTTCACAATCCGAGTTGAGGTCGCAATCCGGCAGAGTTTCGGCTCTTCAGAAGTTTCAGAAAAAAGTCCTCCCAAATGAACAAACACCTGGCCTATTTATAGGCACTCAGAACTGTGCATATGCACAGTTCTGAGCCTAGCCACCCCTAGGTGGCTCGGCCATGGCCGAGCCACCCAGGGGTGGCTCGGCCACCGAGCCACCCTGGGGTGGCTCGGCTTGGGCCGAGCCACCCCAGGTTCGCTCGGTTTCGGCCGAGTTCCCGGGTGTTGGTTCGTTTCGTCGTTTTCCGGTGTTTCCGGTTCTTCGTCGTTCGGATTTGATTCGGTTTCTGGAATCGACTCATTAACTTGATTCCAAATATGGCAGTTAATCCGTTTCTGAGTTCGAGTCCGGGATTGATCTTGATTCGATCGTTATATCACCGAGTTCGCTCTTGTTTAGATGACTCGATGATTCCCCGAAACGTTGGTTTGATTCCACGTGCAAACGTGTTCCGTTGCTTGTGTGCCTCGTCGTCTCGAACTCTCGTTGATTTGTTCGGGTCTTGATTCGATTG